>JAXIVJ010008161.1:25000-56936 GCA_036785665.1 Chirona hameri
ATTTCCCGAGATTTAACATTAGAAATAAACAAATAATTGTATCTTAAAATGTCTCAAGCTGCGTCGACGGTGGTGTCAGGTCTCTGGCAATAGTGTAGAATGCTAGAACATTGCATGATCTAACAGGATCTAGAGAACATAAGTGTTACTCCTTACAGTTCTTCAGCTTGACTTCGAAATGTGCAGTTTTATACCGAAAACCCAATGGCAGCAGGCCCGGGTGGGCGCTCCACCGCCGGGCACTATACATCGTTCCACTCCAAGTTTGCGGCCGAAGCGCAGGCGCTTTCAGCAATTTGCAATTGAACCTAAAATTCCCCGTTAGATTTTGTCGCTTGCTGTTATTATTAAAGCGCTTCGGCCGCAAACTTGGAGTGAAACGAGGTACAGTTCCGCGTATGGCACACCATGTATTCTATCATACCTTTAGGGTCTAAAAATGTCTAGTCCGAAACGTAATAGTTCAGAGCCTAAGTCGTTTTAAGAAGTAACCGCACGAGCTTGCAGCGCGAGTTGCAGTAATTTCTTAAAACGACGAGGCCAAAGATATTCATTGTCAGCGATTGCCAGCGAGTGTTGTACCCAGGGGTAGTACTCCGCTCCTTCAACATTGGTAAAATTGTGACAACCGCGAGCAGCTTCCGCATCTTGGCCGTGTTTATCGGATCTGCTCATAAGCTATATTTGGCTATCAGCTAGTATTGACCAATCAGCCTGGAGCAAGTATCGACGCTGATTGGTCAGGTTGTGATGACGTGAAACCGGGGGAGAATCGTTTGTTTACATTTCAACGGGTTCGCCATATTGGTTCGCTGGCAATGTACGGGCGTGTGTGCGTGCGCATTTTTAAGCATTTACTTAGTTTTATTAAGCGAATCGTAAGACAATATTTAAAGGTGTATATGAAAGTTGTAATAATAATTGTATCGGTCGACATAACAGTATTTTACCAGAATACCTTATAAGCTCAAAATTTTCACCCAAATCTGTGCGTTCTTTGCTGAGGACATCTGCGAAAATTGTCGACATATTAGGCTGTAGGTTAGCTATATTTTGGTATTTTTCAAGGATGTAAACCCATAGATTGTGTCACCTTATATAAACAGACTAGAAAATCCATACCAATGTCACTGATATCGGTATTACTTAGGTTTTGAGACACCATTCTGAGTGGTACCAGTGGTGGCGGATCGTATTTTCGGATGGAGGGCAAAGAAACCCAGGGGGCCTCGCTCAGCAAAAGGGCCCCCTCCCACGGCCAAAGCCCCCCCCCCCCCACAAAAAAAAATGCCGCAAAATGGTATCTCCTCGGATTTAGGCCACTATATTTTTCAGAGCCTCTAAATGGTCGCAAAAAAACGTCGGACAGGCCCATGTTGAAGTCTCAGGCCTTCTGAGGGCCCCTCATGGCCTACCGAGGGTCCCCCTCATACCGACTGAGGTCCTTCTGTCGGCTTTAGAAGGCCCCTCAGGCTGGCTGGGGATACATCGGGACCCTGGGTCATTGTTTCGGTCAAAAGGAAAAATCGAACCAACTTCTTGAAGGGCCCCCTCTTACAAATTTATGGGGGAGCAAAAGCACACCCCCCCCCCCCCCCCCCCCCCCTCTCAACTTCTTGAGTGGGCGGGCAGCTGCCCCTTCTGCCCCCTCCCCCCCCCCCCCCCCTCTCCCCCTCATCCGCCGCCACTGAGTATTAGCTGATGCTACTGGTCCTGTGCTGTGGCTTGCGCTATAATGAACACAAATTGACAAGTGTGTAGTACTGACTATATAATACATGTTAATAATGTGACTTATGAGTTACTGGACATAGCAAGATGCCTTTTTGCGCCGTCGGGGGTGCAGCAACGACTGACATGCCAAAACAGTTGATCAAGATCACGATTCAGATCCTATATCATTTTTAAAAAAATGGCAAAGATTCAGTTATAAGAAAAGTATAGGGGGCGCTAGTGCGCCCCAAGCCCCCCCCGCATCCATGTTGCGCCCGCCAAGCGTGCCCGTAGGGCGCAACTTTTTGTATGTGCCCCCCCCCCCCCCCCCCCGACCGAAATCCTGGATCGGCGCCTGTACTATGTCACGAGAACGAATAGCAATGCCAAATAAATACAATATGTGTGAAGAGCCTTTTTGTCTCCCTAGGCAATTCATTGCGATACATTCACATTTTCTACGCCGGGTAATAGCATCAGAGATACACTTATCATCGTTTCGAGCGGCGGTCGGCGGAGCGGCCGTACCTAATCACCGGAGGGTGAACTTCACGCACATATAACATAGCAAGTATTGGTCTGATTGCAAATTGTCAGCGGCATCGGGCAGAGCGGTTGATTTGTGACATATTACATATTCTAAGTTTTGCAATCGACCGGTAAACAAAGAAATTAAGCGCGATCTAAGCTTCAGGCACCCGCGCACTAATGTTGTGTACGGCGGCCGGCCGGCCGAGTCCCCCGCCTTCTACAGCGACTCCGTCACAGCGACTCCGGGGTCGCGGCAACTAAATTAGTGTTTGTCATACTTTTTCTGCCGGAGTGTTCTACCTGGTTTATACAGCCTTGGCTGTACCTAAGTATTTGACAAATTTCGAGTTATGATGAGTGGCCAAGAATTGTTTTTTATTAGAGTTTTAAAAGAGCAATTATTTTGTTAAATAATAATGTAAAAGATCGAGTTAGAAATTCAACTGAAATATACTCATCAAGTGTCATGTCCGCCACCGTTGTACAATGTACATGACATACATAATAAAAAAGAAAGATGCAGGTTTGGCTGGTCCAACTAAAGAAACATTGTGAAGATATCGGCAAGCAGGAGACTAACTCTTCCAAGAAAGTAGGAAGTCAGCACACAATGAAGCAGATGTTCTTCCTCTACATGGAGGCAAATAAACAGGAACAGCCACGGCACACCCCGTTGCTGAGTGCTGAGACGCAAGAAATGCTAAACATTAGCGGATCTGCAACTCTGTTACTGTTATTAGCCGTTTTCACTAAGGATTTTACGTTTGGGGCGATTGGGGCGTTTGGGGCGTTTGGGGCGTTTGGGGCGATTGGGGCGTTTCGGGCGATTGGGTCTATAGCTCGTAAGAACAAGGCTTTTCCCGATTATTTTTAGTATCAATCGCAATTTTATGAATTCATGAATAAGTATATGCTCTTACAATGCAATATTTCCCGTTAGTTTGCTTTGAATATTCAAATTCATGAGCAAATCTGGCAATTTTGTGTTGTGTTAGTTCCTTCTACAAAACATACCGCAAACGCCCTAAAAAGAGGCTAAAGGTATGCTAGTATACTAGCTTTGATTAAATAAAATACGCAATTGACAGTTAGGGCAAAATTGAAGATATTAATGACAAAGAAATATAATATTATGATGAAAAATGCAATAAAATGTCAAAAGCATAGATGGACCTTAATTCAACGTCGCTCCGTCCCGCTGAGATCGTCCTATTTAGAGCGGTAACTTCGTTTGGTTCCGAAAACTGGAACAATCCTTACGCTTTTCGAATCACCCCAAATGGTTTTTATTTGATTAATTGATTAATTGATGAATCTCACAAAAAGCTGAAAAGACCTCAGAAAAAGCACTTATAAACCCATGAAACATGCGGGCTTTCTGCAGCCACTGATACTGAAAACTCAAAAATGGTTGCTCTAGATCGAACGGACGGCATGGCTGGGCGCAGACCACGGCTCTGCACATGCGCAACGTGACGTCAGGCGACCGGCCGGCGCCGGAGCCACTCCGGCCGGCTGGTCGCCATGGTGACCAGCCTGCCGGCGCCGGAGCCACGTGTGCAACGTGACGTCAGGCGACTCGCCGGCCCGTCGCCATGGTAACCGGGAGGCGGAGCCTGCGCAGAGCCAGCGCAGAGCCAGAGCCAGCATTCCCGTCATCTTTCAACAAATGATCAAAACGAAATCGCTAATTATCATTAATCCTTGCTTTCGAAAGTGAATATGACTGAAAATATGAATGGACTAATTCATCTAGTTTTCATTGAAATAAGCTATTATTCCTGAAAACCATGTCGTTGCAAAATATGACCATTTCCCGAACCCCGCACTTCCGGGATTCGCGCAAGATGGAGTCGCACCAAACGCCCCAAACCGCCACAGCTATCTGGCATCACCAGAGCTAGTTTAAGATGAAATTGTTATTTTTTCCAGAAAAATGCATTAATTCATAAAGTTGCGATTGATACCAAAAATCACCGGGAAAAGCCGCGTTCTTAGGAGCTATAGACCCAATCGCCCCAAACGCCCCAAACGCCCATTCGCCCCAAACACCCCAATCGCCCCAAACGCAAAATCCTTCGTGAAAACGGCTATTAACCGGTGTTAACCCTCGTCCTACGGGGGGCTGACAGGACCCCCCCCCCCCCCCCCCTGAGGTTTTTCTTGAATAACTGTTTACACATGCAATGATCTTGCGGAAATTTTTGGTAGCTGAGTTTACAACAATTATACGTAGGCTGTAAAAATGAAATTGAAATTGGTTAAGTGGTTTCGGAGATAATCATGTTTTGATAACGTCATGTTGGTAAGAAAAATGAAAAATATTTGAAAAATCGTACAAAATAGACTTTTAAAGAAAATTGCCAACGCAATTCACCAAAAATACAAAATGGCATTCTCTTTAAAATGGCAATCTCGGATTGTCAAAATTTTGGGTTTTTGACCCCTAAAATTAAAAAATAAATGATTTTTTTTGGAAAAATCTCCACAAAATCAAAATTCTCGAAGATATTAGAAAAACCGGAATATATGTGAGAGAACTGAGTATGGACAATACCCATACCAAATTTCAAAGCAATATCTTCATTTTTGACTGAGTGATGGCTCTCAAGTGTAAGAAACTGATGACGTCATTTTTTTAATAACTTTTTTTGACTTTTTTTTTACAAGATACGAACAAATAATTACCATTTTTGTATTTATGAACCAAAACTGGTCTGAGAGCATACCTTTTTATTTACTTTTATCAATTTCTAATTTTGAGGTTTTCTGAAGAGCAAAATCGCTGTTCTGGACGTGGTAAATCCGAGGTCATTCACTTGACCTGGAAGGTCACCCGTTGACCCGAAACTTAAAATTGCATAATGTTAGATTCCTCTCATGACAGGCAACATGCTGGTTCTTACTGCATTGCTCTAAGTTGCTTGGTGTGGAAGTTAACAGGGGGGCCTGTCAGCCCCCCCCCCCCCCCCACCCGTAGGACGAAGGTGAAAAAAGCTCCCGTAGGGCGAGAGTTAATGCGGTAAGTTGAAATGTTTGCTCTGTGTTGTTATCGTTTTTCTTAATTTGTTAAATAATGTATTCGTTAAATTGATTATTTAACAGTGGGTGCATGGCTGAACTATACAAATAAAAACACATAATTTAATCCTGTTTGCACATTGGTCGGAGACAGAGTAATCAGAGTAACAGAGCACATTGGTCGGAGACGGAGACAGAGACAGAGTAATCTACCTCAAAGTGATACTAATAACTCTAGATCAATCATACTTTTCCTAACCCACAATGTCCGCCACCGTTGTATTATGGCTTTAAACACATCCAGGTCGGAAGCGTCGCAAGCGCCGCCAAAAATAGCTCAGTTGTGAGGTCACAAATAAAATATAAAATGTTTGTTAAAAAAATACGAAAAGTTAAGCGGTAGATTTAGGACAGAAGGCGCTCTAAGTTGAGTTTAGGAGGTATATGGAAAAATCGAGAAAATTACGCTGAATTTGTTAAGCATAAAAACCTAATAACTGTCCCCAACCCCAGTTGTGTAGTGTTAAATAGGCAATCAATGCCTCCACAAATATTTAACGAAATATAATCGATAACATAAGCAATAAATATTTGAAAGTGAATCGGTCTCATTATAATATTTGAGATAAAAAACTATCTGAAAAGGATAGATATTTGCTTACACATGTGCATTGTACATGGCATCGTTTGTGTTGTGATTTGTCACTGGAATTCACTGGAACAAAATTCACTGGAATAGAGCGTCTAAACAGAATTGCAATGCTTGTTGCAAGGACATGGTAGCGACAGCAGCAGTTTTCTAACATACTAGAAGAATAGCATGTTCTCAACTTGGTTATTACATTGCAGATCCTACTTAGCAACTGCTTGAAAATGAGATAAAGCACCCAAGCATCATGCAGCTCGCATAAAAGAACCAGAAGTTGACGTCATTGGAGTCATGATTATGAGATTAAAGTTCGTCTCTACCAGGTACAATCCCTGCAATTCATGGGTTCTAAGAAAGCGGCACTGGAGTCGTGATGGCAGGTTCAGACGGGCCGAGTATATCCTCATTCCTCATTCCTGTCGCTGGCACCAGCCACCATCATTGGGGCCTGGAAACATAGCATTGCCACGTTACATGGGGCAATGATGTAAGTCCAATGGTTGCTGTTAGGACATGTATATATTACTATACAGATAACGTCACATTTTCAAAGTTCTTGCAAATATTTATCTTGTTAATTAGTGTTTGAGTTGCTGTTGTGGTCATTCTTTGAAACTTACTTGCTAAATTATTAATATCAATGGAATTATGTAATCGGTCATGAAAGAGACCTTCAACGTCACCTTGAACAAGCGCCAATGGTGCAAGTCAAATTAAAACGCCTTCGCAGCATATTTCCTGGTAGATATCAAATAGCAGTTCAGCTGATTGGGCGATATTACACGGCTTAAGATGAGCGATTATACGGCTTGAAACTCATCACCAAAGTCTGAGGAGAGTGCAACAGAAATTAATTTTAGCATTCTCAGGAAAGCGTTGGACTCAATTTGAACAAAAGGTGGATATACAGTAGTAGACCGTCACGGGGCTCTGTGGTTGCTTTTGTTACCGCAGCGTTGCACGAGACGCACCCTGAGCCGGCTTACCAACACCACAGCCAGGTGCCTCGTGCTGAATAATCGCATATCAGACAACTGATACGACGGTAGCTAAATACCACCATTTCCAGACATACAGACGATACGGCGAGATTTAATGCCTGCAGTTGTAATCACATATAGGCAAGGAGTCTGTGGCAGCAGACACAACGAAGTGGCAGCGTGAATCTCTGTGTCATTGCACGAAAGTGCAAACAGCTCAGTGCGCAAACAGTGGACGAAATCTTCTTGCTCTACGCCGAGTAAATCATATAATAAATTATATCCGTGAAAGCTGGTCTGATAATACAAAGATATATTCAGCAGCACTGCTTCATTTTTTGTCTTCCCCTTTCCTTTGAAATATATGTGTGTTTTGGTAGCTTATGAAATGTATTTCAATTGACATAAGAAATTGAAATCCGAACAAAAAAACAAAATCCATTGTAGTTGGAATTCAAGCGAAATTTCGAGTTACGAAGGATTTTTTATATGAAATGCTGCATTATCATTTATTCACTAACGGCATGGTAAGCTTAATTGTCTTGCAAAGTAATCTCAAATCGGCGTTGCCTGGTCTCCAACATTACTTGAAGCTTGAGAAAATATGACGGCGATGGACTGGAAGAACATAAAAGCTCTATAAGCTTGTATGTTCTGTTATTGATTCAGTGAGGTTCCTCGCGGCTTTTTAAATGTTGGTATACTGTGGCCCATCAAGAATATGTATTTATGCAAATGTTCAAGCGATATTGTTTTTTTTATTTAGTCCGAACCTTTTGAATGGATGAATTCTGAGGTCAGGCCCCGTGCTAAGCATAGCTTGTTGCGCAGGCCCTGACCCTACCATCCGATCGCGCAATTCCTGGCGTCCGGCAGAATTTAGAAGCGAAAGTTTTACGTGCCCGACATACCTGGACACGGTCCGCCCCGTCCTCTGACGTCACCTGACCTTGAGTACGACCGCTGCCACCGGCCGCAGGCCATCCCAGTCAGGAGCAAATAGCGAGCGCCGAAGCGACTCAAGCCCGGGCTGCCACTACCGGGGAAGGTCAGAAGCCCAACGCTCTCCCAGTAAGCTACAGGGCCGGACAAATTGCAATGACGCAATGATGAAAATTGCAATATTACATTGACGCCTATTGGTTGTAATATTTTTGAACATAATCTGCAATAGGAGATAGTATGTTCAATGTTCTTCTCCAGCATTAGATATGGGTTCAAAGGGGGCGAAATTAGAAGGCGCTGCACGAAATATTATCAGCAAGAATCCTTCACGAAACAAAGTTTAACTTCTGTTCCATTGCATTCCATTGTACACGCTAAAAACGCATTGATCGGACCATCTCATCGATCTTCCGACTGGATGACAAAGAACGGGTATGTACGGATCTTTCTTGCAATGTAACGGAGACACACAGCGCACAGAAAGTCGACAACGTGAGGGCCCCTGTGATCAGTAGCAGACTTGTCAATGATTCATATTTGCCATGAGTCGATTCACAGTGATTCACGGACCATAATGAATGATTCAATCATGATTCAATCACTCAACATTACCATAATGGATGATTCAATCTTGATTCAATCACTTAACATCAAAGGGAAGTGTCGGCTCCTTTGTCTAACTCCTTTGATTTTGAATGTGCGACTCTAAGATTTCATGAGCGTAATAAGGAGGTTAGGTCCTACCAGTGTGCTAATTTTCATGCAAATCGGAATAGTCCGCTGTTTGACCTTAAACCTATCTGACCTGCTCTAACTCCTTTGATTTTAAATGTGCGACTCTAAGATTTTACCAGAATGATCACTAGGTTGTGATCTATCTGTGTACCAATTTTGAAGCCAATCAAAATAGTCCGCGAATGTATTTCCGAATGTTAATGTGAATGTGATCCAATTGGACACGCGTGTTGTTTATTTTGATTATAAAATGATATTTATAATATTTATTATAATTGCAAATTCCAAGTTCCAAAAGCATTAATGACTTTACGTTTCACTTTTTTAGCGAATAGAACATTTATTTTGATTTTGCATTAGGTATTATTTTTTATAAAGCATGGTGTGGAATAAAGCGGCGCCGATGCGACAGTGATATTTGGGACATGCGGAGGTCATGCAAATGTTTGTTTATGTTAGTTTTTGATGTGGTATAGCCTAGATATTAGGAAAAGGTGGGTACCTTTTGATAATTTTTCGTGTGAAAAAGGTGTGCGTGTACTGTGTGGTTTATGAACCAAAGTATGAGTTAGTCACCTTTTCTAAGTATTTAGGTACCTACCCCTAACCCTACCAGTTCCAAGGTATTCACCTAGTTAGGGCTGATTGAACAGTGGCTTTGTGCCCACTGGAGTTGGACACAAAGCCTCGCTTTCTTTACGCATAGATGAATTACAGGCTACAGCTCAGGACACAGAGCTCATATAATTGGCCATTAAGTGCCTGGTTTGTCCACAGGGCACAGATGAATGCTGGGCCACTGGCATATTTTGTGGACAGTTTATGCTGTTCGACCAAAAAAAGAATGATTCTTTGAGCAATGAATGATTCAATCAGCCTATTTTCTCTGTATGAATGATTCAATCAGTGACTCACAACAGGTTTGCGCATGAGGTGAATCGATTCATGAGTCATTCATTTGAAATAAGAATGATTCAATCAAAAGTAGTCGATTCATATTGAATCATTGACAAGTCTGATCAGTAGCCACCGGTCAACGGTCAGCGGTCAGCGGTCAGCGGTCAGAGATGGCATGGGCACATCTCAGATCAGTTATCACAGAGTTTGGCCTACCTCTGTCAAGCTACCGAGAACTGGCCGAGTGAAATATGCCGTGCTCGTCCATCGCCAGCCGTCAGTAGCGGAATCCCGGGGTTCAGTTGAGGAATTATGCTCCCGTTCTTTCGCTCCCGCTATTTTTCACTATGATGACGGCAATCCCTGCATGATCATTAAGCTCTCCCACTTTGAGTGAGACAGACTAACGTGGGATATTTCAATCGGTCTTTGTTCCTCGGTCCACTGAAATGCCGGGCTGGGTCGGCTGCGAGGCGTCACTGGCTAGTAGTATTCAAATACTTGCATAATGTTTTTTTTTTTAAGTCGGCGTTTCCACCTTTACTTTTACTTTACCACTTACCTTTACCACCTTTCTTTAAGCGCAAAGCACCACCGCCACCATCACCGTGCTTGTGCATGGTCCCCAGATATGGATATCGGATCTAAAAGGATCTCTCCACAAAATACGTCGACAGATCTCAACAGATCCCAACAGATCTCACGGCGAAATGCAATGGTAAATCTTGGATGTCAATGGATATCCCGATGAAACTCAGTAACATGGATCCAACTGTGAACGGCAGACCGTTTGGGACCCTAATTTTCTGCGATAACTTTTGAAGACACCAACCGGAAGGAACAAAATTATCGCAATGGACGTTTCAGACCCTGCGCCAATTTGCATTATAAAGGTTGGTTAATGTCAAACGAAAATTTAGGTCACTTCTCATTCATTCGTAATGTTAAATACAATACGAGCTCGGATAGAGGCTAACGTCCGGTCGCTCTGTAGTCCCGCCCTTGACTCCGCCCACCACTCGCAACTGACCGGGCACGGGTCGGACAGTGCCGCCGGCGCAAAGGTCGGCCAGGGAGCAAAGCTCAGACGCCAGAACATAACTCTGCCCTTTCACCATAGCCTCTACCCATCGACTGAATTCCCTGCGCGAGTTTTAACATTACGAGTAAATGGAAAGTGCCCTAAATGTTCGTTTGACATTCACCAACCTTAATAATAGAAATTGGTTCAGGGTCTGAACGTCTACTGCGAGAAATTCGTTCATGTCGATTGGTGCCTTCAAAAGCTATCGCCGAAAATTAAGGTCCAAAGCAGTCTGCCGTCAGGGGTAGTAAAATGCCCCGTCCTGCTGGACGACGTAGGAGAACAAAATTTGTCTTTTTCTTGCCAGGTTGGCTATTGTTTTCATCACAAATTATCCCACGAGTATTATATGAACTAATCACTTTCCTGTAAAGTATTTATCTAATCTAATTTTGAAGGAAGCAAGTGTCACTGCATCAGCGACATCCCCTGATAGCATATTCCAATGTCCTACAACCCTTCTACTGAACAAATTACTGTCATAGCCTAGTCCTACTTTGTTTTATAATTATTTTATGCTGATGACCTCTGCCTAGATTTTCCCTATTGAACTCAAACATTCCCTTTAAATATCCAGAATGTTGACCATTTACAAATTTGAAGACTTCAATTAGATCTCCTCTTAGCCTTCTATATCTAAGTGAAAACATACCCAATTTCTTTAATCTATATTCATAAGGTAAACTACCAAGACATCTCACCATTTTTGTTGCCCTTTTGTTAACTCTTTCTAACAACCAGCAATCTTTCTCATATGCTGGAGACCAGGGCCTCGTTTCATAAAGCAGCGTAACCTACGAACTTACGTAGTTGACGCCGATTTTGGTGTAACCTACGCCGATTCCGTTTCATAAAGAAAGAACCGGCGTAAGCTACGCCATTGAAACTACGCCACTTCTTTTACGTCAAAGCACCGAATTGTTCGTAAGTTACGGCATTTGCGTTTCATAAAAGGGCGTAGGTTATGCCAAATAATATTTCAGGGCCTTGATTCTCGGTAAAAAGCAACGCAAAGATTTGTGGCGTTGTTTTAGTGCTCCGATGGCCTTGAAAGTTGTTTTGATTGGCTTGCTGGCATATTTTGTGAGCCTGGCGACGATATTAGAAGCTGGTGTGATTATTTTACATTGAAACTTACATCAAGAGCATAGCAAGATATTTATGTGAAGTACTAAACTGAAATATTAGTTGAATCTCTGAAGAATTTGAGTGTCCCAACTCGTGGGACTCGTGGGGTAGAGTAAGGTGAGTGAAGGGGCGAGACTAGTGGTGGTGGGGGGGGGGGGGGTACAACCTCGGATGGGCCCAAGAGGCTCTTTGTTGCACTTCTCTTTTATGTCTCCCTATGTATCGTGTTTGGTGACGTCATAGCTTTGGTATTACTGGTACAGTTTTCTGCCTGTCATAAATGAAAAATAAATCTCATTGCATTACAAATATTGCTTAGGACCTGTCTATACTCTCTTCTTCTATTGAGACATCAATAACTTGACAATGTCTTTAATCTTGCATCAGCTACAGAGTAGCTTATCAGAGTTTCTTCTACAACTTTATTTTTTCATGTATGATCAATATTTCACAAGAGTATAAATATAAATATTGCTTCAACGAGCGATATTGCATTAGTGATGCTGGAAAACCATTTTCCAACTTTCGATTTGGTCGGAGAACCCATAGTCTATCTTTACCACCCCTGTCTGCCGTTCACAGTACGTAGATCCCACAGGACCACGTAATAAACATTTAAAGTGGATCTATGATCCTGCGGATCTTGGTTCCGACAGGATCACGCATTCAAATTGCTTCTTCCTGAAAAGTTGCAGGAAGATTCTATCAATACTTATCTTGCTTATTACCACCAAACCGAAATTTTGTCAACATATTTTATTCTTACCAACATATTACAAAATTATGAGGGACATTTCTAGCCAAAAATCGCATGTAAAAGTTGTGCAGTTTTCAGAACTTTCAGAATCTTTCAGAAACTTTCTGCGCAATACTCCTTCGTGAAAACGGCTAATCTATAAGAAATAATTAAAAAAAATTATAATTATCGGTTCAAAAATCAATTTTTGCGATAGCTTTACCACAATCCATGGGACGGATTTGGAATACCGGTGGATCCCCGTACAAAACAATGCTAAGGTTTCGGATCCCAGTGGATACATGAGCAGGTTTTGTGGATCTGGTCTCAGTATGTGATCTCAGTGACTCTAGGATCCAAATGTTAGGGACCATATCTCAGGATCTGTTGCAGGGATCTATACACATGTCTGACCACCACCTCCAAAATACTGGGCATGTTACCACATCTGGGAGTGCCAGTAGGAAAGCTTGCATGTCCGGTATTAAAGCAAAAACTACCGGCTTAACCTCCTTACGTAGCCCTGACATGGGTGATGTGTTGCCTGAGTGTTTAGGTTTGTAATGCGAAAACAAGTGGCTGTACCAGTTACCGCGACCTCACCCATATTAATGCGATCAGCGGCATGGCTAGTTACTCGTGACGTCATCAGAGAGTCCTGGTTTTAGTCGGCCTACCCACATCCGACTGTCTGGCGGTCAGGCCGATACCAGTGCCGTGCTGGGCGGGAATATCGACCGTGGTGTTATCGGCCGGCCGATCGCTGTCGGAATCAGACTCGGATCTCGGCCGGCATCGCCGTCGATATCAGACTCGGATCTCGGCCAATATCGCTGTGGGTATCAGACTCGGATCTCGGCCGGCCGATCGCTGTCGGAATCAGACTCGGATCTCGGCCGGCATCGCCGTCGATATCAGACTCGGATCTCGGCCGGCATCGCTGTCGGAATCAGACTCGGATCTCGGCCGGCATCGCTGTCGATATCAGACTCGGATCTCGGCCGGCATCGCTGTCGGAATCAGACTCGTATCTCGGCCGGCATCGCTGTCGATATCAGACTCGGATCTCGGCCGGCATCGCTGTCGGAATCAGACTCGGATATTTCGAGTCAGCGGTGCAGTGGTGATCAGCTCACATCGGAGATACATCACACTCGGAGATCACCGTATGACGAAAACATGGCCAGTGGCTAACAGGCTTCATATATGCGGAGGAAGTCTCTTTTCATACGTTGAGATGGTGAGAAGTGACGAATATTTTATTAGCGTATTTGTTTAGGCTTTTTGAATTTGCATGATACAATCTTTAGAACGGATAACGTTGCCTACGACTTTAATTTCGTTTCATTATGAGAAGATCAATTGATTGACAACCTGTCAGCCAGTTTTGCGAACTTCAACTATGATCGACAATCGCATCGGAAGCGCTGTTATTTTCATAACTAGTCACGGAGTTGAGCTATTCTAGACCAAGTTTCCGGCGGCTTTGTTCAGTATTCGTCCCGAGAGATTATCGTTGGTCCCGAGAGATAGATCATCGCCAGTCCCGAGCGATCATCGCTAGTTTCGAGTGATCATCGCCAGTCCCGAGAGATCATCGCTAGTCTCGAGAGATCATCGCCAGTCCCGAGCGATCATCGCCAGTCCCGAGCGATCATCGCCAGTCCCGAGAGATCATGGTTAGTCCCGAGAGATCATCGCTAGTCTCGAGAGATCATCGCCAGTCCCGAGCGAACATCGCCAGTCCCGAGCGATCATCGCTAATCTCGAGAGATCATCGCCAGTCCCGAGAGATCGTCGCTAGTCCCGAGAAATCATCGCTAGTCCCGAGAGATCATCGCCAGTCCCGAGCGAACATCGCCAGTCCCGAGCGATCATCGCTAATCTCGAGAGATCATCGCCAGTCCCGAGAGATCGTCGCTAGTCCCGAGAAATCATCGCTAGTCCCGAGAGATCATCGCCAGTCCCGAGCGAACATCGCCAGTCCCGAGCGATCATCGCTAATCTCGAGAGATCATCGCCAGTCCCGAGAGATCGTCGCTAGTCTCGAGAAATCATCGCTTGTCCCGAGAGATCATCGCCAGTCCCGAGCGAACATCGCCAGTCCCGAGCGATCATCGCTAATCTCGAGCGATCATCGCCAGTCCCGAGAGATCATCGCCAGTCCCGAGAGATCATCGCCGGTCCCGAGAGATCATCGCCAGTCCCGAAAGATGATCCCAAACTGTGAAATGTTGCTCATCTGTCCTTGAAACAACTAACGCACAGGAGGAGCGGGGCATACGGCAAAACAAGAGCGTACCTTGGGAAATTTCGACATTTGGCCCTTCGCACGTTTTTATCTCTTCTGGTGGTGGTACATTTCACATCCAAAATCACATTTCACATCCAGATTTGCGCTTGATTCCAGTGGAATCGAATCCGATCCCGGAATCGATTCCGTTTGCACTGGAATCGGAATCGGATTCGATTCCATTAGCATTTGGGTGGTATCGGAATCAGGTGGAGTCAATCATTTTGAGAAAATGATGGAATCAGAATCAGAATCAATGGCCATTTCAAGTGATCCTGTGTTATTTTCGTAAAAATCACTATGACCATGAATTTAAGCTTCCCCGAAGGAATTTGTTTCTTTGAGAATATACCTAAAGCAAATCTAGGCGATTATTTTTTGCCTGAGTGTCAATAAACATGATCAGTAATTATACTTATTTAGGTGGAGACATACAACGATCTTCGCTTAAGGCAATGCTATGTGTTTTGCATTTCTATAATATTCTCATATCTTTCAAGACAGAGATTTTCTTGTGTATGATATTGCAAAATAGCAGCTTGCAATACGTCCAATTGTCCATGCATCAAGATTATAGGTATGTCTAAATATCATATTGTTTTGAACCTTCGTTAGACTTCGATGTTTCTGAACTGTCACGATTTTGCAGCACATGCCAGTTTTTTTCAACAAAATTCATGATTTTTTAAAAAGTTTGATAGCAAAATAGCCATATTAAATATACCTGTAAAATATATGTATTTTTACTGTTCGTGTCATTCGTGTCATTTGTATAAAATATAAATATGATCGGACATTTTTTATCCAGAATGGAATCAATGGAATCGAATTCGGAATCAAGCTTTTTATGTGTCCTGGAATCGGATTCGGAATCAATTCCCCTAGTAAAATATATATTCGAATCGGAATCGGAGTCAGACACATCAGGCTTGGCATGGAATCGGAATCGATTCCGCTGAAGCGGAATCAAGGACAGGTCAGCCATTGACTTCGACGTTTCTCTCATCACCCACCAAGGACTCTCATCACCCATCAGGGACTCTCATCACCCATCAGGGACTCTCATCACCCATCAAGGACTCTCATCACCCATCAAGGACTCTCATCACCCATCAAGGACTCCATCACCCATCAAGGACTCTCATCACCCATCAAGGACTCTCATCACTCATCAAGGACTCTCATCACCCATCAAGGACTCTCATCACCCATCAAGGACTCTCATCACCCATCAAGGACTCTCATCACCCATCAAGGACTCTCATCACTCATCAAGGACTCTCATCACCCATCAAGGACTCTCATCACCCATCAAGGACTTTTATCACCCATCAGGGACTCTCATCACCCATCAAGGACTCTCATCACTCATCAAGGACTCTCATCACCCATCAAGGACTCTCATCACCCATCAAGGGCTCTCATCACCCATCAGGGACTCTCATCACCCATCAAGGACTCTCATCACCCATCAAGGACTCTCATCACCCATCAAGGACTCTCATCACCCATCAAGGACTCTCATCACCCATCAGGGACTCTCATCACCCATCAGGGACTCTCATCACCCATCAAGGACTCTCATCACCCATCAGGGACTCTCATCACCCATCAAGGACTCTCATCACCCATCAAGGACTCTCATCACCCATCAAGGACTCCATCACCCATCAAGGACTCTCATCACCCATCAAGGACTCTCATCACTCATCAAGGACTCTCATCACCCATCAAGGACTCTCATCACCCATCAAGGACTCTCATCACCCATCAAGGACTCTCATCACCCATCAAGGACTCTCATCACCCACCAAGGACTCTCATCACCCATCAGGGACTCTCATCACCCATCAAGGACTCTCATCACCCATCAAGGACTCTCATCACCCATCAAGGGCTCTCATCACCCATCAAGGACTCTCATCACCCATCAAGGACTCTCATCACCCATCAAGGACTCTCATCACCCATCAAGGACTCTCATCACCCATCAGGGACTCTCATCACCCATCAAGGACTCTCATCACCCATCAAGGACTCTCATCACCCATCAAGGACTCTCATCACCCATCAAGGACTCTCATCACCCATCAGGGACTCTCATCACCCATCAGGGACTCTCATCACCCATCAGGGACTCTCATCACCCATCAAGGACTCTCATCACCCATCAAGGACTCTCATCACCCATCAAGGACTCTCATCACCCATCAAGGGCTCTCATCACCCATCAAGGACTCTCATCACCCATCAGGGGCTCTCATCACCCATCAAGGACTCTCATCACCCATCAGGGACTCTCATCACCCATCAAGGACTCTCATCACCCATCAAGGGCTCTCATCACCCATCAAGGACTCTCATCACCCATCAAGGACTCTCATCACCCATCAAGGACTCTCATCACCCATCAAGGGCTCTCATCACCCATCAAGGACTCTCATCACCCATCAAGGACTTTCATCGCCCATCAAGGACTCTCATCACCCACCAAGGACTCTCATCACCCATCAAGGACTCTCATCACCCATCAAGGACTCTCATCACCCATCAAGGACTCTCATCACCCATCAAGGACTCTCATCACCCATCAAGGGCTCTCATCACCCATCAAGGACTCTCATCACCCATCAAGGACTCTCATCACCCATCAAGGACTCTCATCACCCATCAAGGACTCTCATCACCCATTGACATTGAAAATTGACACTCTGGCATAAAACCTGGCCGACGACATATTGGTGTTCATAGTTTCCCAATACAGAAACCAGGCAGAGTTCTGTCTGGCGGAGGCGGAGGTGTCTGTCTTAACTAAGCCCTGAGGGTGCTGCGAACACCGCTCAGGGTAAGGGGAAACCTTGGAATTCACAAACCTTGGCAAACCTTTGGGCGGAGTCTCAAAGGGCACCCATACAGACGCAAATGTAATTGCATATGCATCGTCCGCAAAATATTACGGACGAAATCCGCGTTACCATTGGAGCCGTAACACGCGTAGAACGATTTTATGCCTTCATTTCGAGTCTGCTCGTCTGCGCAGGACTGGTGAACCACTGATGGCTGATGATTGATGATGGCTGATGACTGATGGCTGCTATGATTTAGGTGACAACTGTCCAGACCCGCTCCAAATGCCTCTGTAGAACCACTGATGGCTGCCATGATTTAGGTGACAACTGTCCAGACCCGCTCCAAATGCATGCGTGGTGAAGGCTGCTTTCCGTGTGAGTGCTGCAGCGTGTTCCGATCTTCCCGGCCCTCCTAAATATCTAATGCATCGAACAAACACACATAATCTGTGTCTTCGAGCGATGTAGACAGAGATGCTGTGTGTTAGATTATACAGTCATTTTCCGTCAGTGTACTTTGTCATGCTTTGTCTATCGTTAGAAGATGTGTGTTCCAGAATGTACGGACCCACCATGCAACAAAAACATAATTACACTGCATTCAGAGCAGGGGCGGATCTAGCCGGGTTTTTTTTTGGGGGGGGGGGGGGCAAATCCAGTGGCGTTTTTTCTCTCAAAAAGTTGTTGAGCGGGGTGGGGTAACGGACTGTCAGTGTCAGCCGTCAGCGAAAAGATGTTGACTGGGGGCGGGGGGTAGCAGACTGTCAGCCGTCAGAGAAAAGTTGTTGACCGGGGGGGTAGAGCGTATCGTCAACCCGTCAGCAATTGTAAGTCCTGCCGTCTGTTTTTGTGTGTGGGGAAATAATGGTTTCAGGACCTATGGGGGGCCATGCCCCCCCCCCCCCCCCCCCCCCTGGATCCGCTCCTGATAAAGAGCAGCATTCAAGGACGGAATTCGGAGCGACCCAAACAATTTTCGTCCATTTACTTTGTTTTTGTAATTGGAACGTGTTCTGTGTTTACAAAAAGATATGCAAACATTTTCACGATGACGTCAAATATTTGTTGTTTATTTATTCACTACCAAATAACCGTGGTAGTTGTATAAAAGTAAAAATGCACACACAAGACAACAGCACATGTTATAACTTAGCGAGCCTGAATGTCAGAGCCTTTCAGCTTTGTGCCTTGTCCTTTCAGCTTGTCCTTTCAGCTTCGTGCTGTCAACTTGAATATGTTTGAAGTTGAAACTAAGCTGCGTTTCAATTATCTCTTCGAAGAACAACCGGAAGAACAAACCACACAAGGTGTGTGGCCTGTGCTACAAACGGAAAGTATCGTGCTGCCTCGCTTGCCATCCGATGCTGTGGTCGCCTGCATTTTAAGCCCCTGAGATTGCTGATCACCGCTGGCCACCTGGGCTGTCAAGCCCCTGAGGATGTTTGAAGAACGCCTGTGGCCGCCCGCGACTCCCCGGCTGCATCAGCACGCGCCGCAGGCTCTCTTGCAGTCCTGCTGCATGAAGTCCGGGTTGGTGGTACATTCCCCGGTCTCTGCCCAGTCAGCACAGTACTTGTTCTTGTCAGCGCAGTGCGCGTAGTCGCTCCCCTGACAGAGGCCGCACGAGTCGCGACAGTAGATGCTCATGTAGCTCCAGTTGTTGGCGCACTCGCCGCTCTTGGCCCAGGCCAGGCAGTAGCTGCTGTGGTCGGCGCAGGCTTTGCACGTGCCGCAGGACTTGGCGCAGTTGACGTTCATCCAGGTGGGGTTCTTGGAGCACTGCCCACGGGCGCTCCACTCTGAGCAGTATTCGTTGTTGTCCTGGCAGGCGGACGGCTCCGGCGCCTTGGTGGGGCCGACCGCGCCGCCGCCGGTGCCCTGGCACTTGTACAGCTTGTTCAGCTTCTTGATGTCGATCTCGGAGAAGCCGTTGCGCTGTCCCATCTGGTCGGTGGGGCTGATGGGAGTGATGGTGGGCTTGCGGCGGTTAGCGGCGAAGGCGAACTGACCGTAATGCATGATGGACGTCACGTCATACGGCTCGTCCAGGCTCTGGATCTTGGTCCACTCGTACTTGTGGAAGTTGTAGTCCATGTTGGAGATGATGTTGTTCCAGTGGATGATGACGTGGTCGCCGCGGTCGGGGCGGCTCTGCTCGTGCCAGAAGCCGGCCGCATGCATGAACTCGTGCATCACCACGCCGGGGTAGACGCAGCCGTTGGCGAGGGAAAGCTCCTGCGCGCCGCCGATGACGCCCACGGCGCTGCTGCAGCCGGATCCCTTCCGCACGTGGATGTAGTCCTTCTGCGTGGTGCGCGGCACGATGCGAATGCAGGTGTTCTTCTCGAACGCTGCCACCGCCTTGGCGATGACGGCGCGTTCCCGCTGGGTGTAGTCGGACGAAATGAGGTAGGGGATCTCCGCGTCCGGCCATAGGCTGCCCTCCTCGCGAATGGCGTTGCGAAGGGCCACGTCCTCGCCGTCGAAGGCGATGTCACCGTCCATCAGCGCCTTGGTCTTGTCCATGTGGGAAATGTCGCCCTCGAACAGACCGGCTAGCTCGATCGGGTCCTCGGCGCCAGGGCCGGACAGCGGGACTTCGTCAGGGATGTCGGCGGCGGCGGTGAAGTCCTCCGGAGACAGCGGCAGACCGAATACGTCGTCATTCATGGCGCCCATCGCGGCGCGCTTCTCCGACCTCAGCCAGTTGGCCGGCACTGGTGCCCCCTGTGGCTCCAGCATCCGCTTCAGCATCGGCGGGAGACTGAAGGCGGCAGAGGAGGCCAGAAGGGTACACAGGAGCAGCGCTGGCAGGCTGGACATGGCGACGAGATGGGTGGTGTCGGCGCGGCGGCGGTGTTGGAACGGAACGGCAGGGTAGTTGTGTCGGGATGCGACTGGTGTCGAGCTGGGTCGACTGGTGCCCTCCAGCGCCGCCCGGACGCCATTTATACTCACTTGAAACCACCATGAGGGTCGGCATGTGGGTGGAAAAAGCGCACAGTGTGGAAATTATTCGTCGGAAAGCGGCCACTGCGGAGGGCCGATCAATGACCCGTCAGACGGGAATGACGGCGAAAAAAAACACCTGCACTGCAGTGACGTTCTGAGCTGTAATCGACATAACGGGCGCATTTCATTAGCAGTATATTGTCAGCATAATTTGTATCACCCTGTCCCAGCACTGTACATAAAATATGTCTGAAATGTCCCAATGAAAAACATATATTGGAAGTTAACAGAGAGACACGAAATAAAATACCTTAAACCGCGCCCCGGTGGGCCTCTGAGACCACTTCGCCCTGGTGGGTGGTCAAAATGACCACCCTCCACCCCCCCATACTAACACGAAACTAAGAGGGTGTTCGAAAGCTCTCGAGGACATTCAAAGTTATTTCGGGCATTGTTTTTGCTTATGTCAATATGGAAGTCATCAGAGGTCATCAAAGGTCAAAATTTCCAAGTTTAAGGCTTTGCTCCAGAAACCCCTAAATTTCTCGGGAACTATGACAGCTAGGAACAAACGGAAAAAGCAGTCGAAAGTTTATGAAAAATTATATCGCACTTGTACTCAAATTTTAGCTAAGGTCAATAGTTTAGGCTCCAGAGGTCACCAAAGATCACGATGGTATTTTCTTCCATACCGTTTTTCGTGAATATCTTTTATCGGTTAAACATAGAAAAATAATTTTACCACCATCGTGTTTGTATCGTCCAGATGCTTCGAAACATATTGATGGTCACCTGCAGGGGCGGATCCAGCCGCTCAGTTTAGGGGGGAATGTTTGTCCTTAAGCAAGCACGTAGCCAGGTTTTTTACCAGGGGCAGGGGCACGTCGATGGTAGAAACAAATTTCGCTCCTCAGCCATTTATTGTTGATTGGGGGGAGGGGGTAGGGTCTGGTCGTCAGAGAATCTCGTTTTATCTATAGTGTAAATTTGCCTGGCTCAGGGAGAGGGCATGGCCCCGTGCCCTCCCCCCCCCCCCTTGACTACGTCTCTGACCCTCAGATACCCAAATTTCGTTGCCAATACTCATATATTAAATCAAACATAGTTTGAACAGTATGACGTCGAGAGCAGAGTTCGCCATGGGCTGGGCTGGGCCTGGGATGGGCCTGGGCCGGGCCTCAACTTTAAGGAAATCACTGGGCTCTAGATGGGCCTGGGCCTCACAATTTTGAAGTAATGCGCGTGTCGGACAAGCACAGGTCAGAGGTCAAAAATGTTTTAGCCAGCAGTTCACTTACACAGCAACACACTGTTGCTGTGGCTGTGGCTTTTTGTTTTTTGGTTTGCATAGTTGGTTCATTGTTTCACATGTATAGTATACAAGTAAATAGGTTAGGATAGTTATTGCAAATTTTGTGAAAATAATGATATGCTTAATCTAAACGGGTGGGACCGGGCCTGGGCCTCAATATTATTAATTTGACCGGGCCTGGTCCGGGCCGGGGCTTGGTGTGCATGGGCCTGGGCCGGGCTGGGCTGGAGGTTGGTGGGCCCGTGGCGAACACTGGTCGAGAGCCAATGACTGACAAGCACCTGTTTTGGAGACGGCCGTGTCATAACTGTACAACACAACAGTAGGATGTGAAAAATAACGCCTAAGCATATATACAATACTTTATCGACCTGAAATAGGCTTCCGCAAGTTCTAAAGATGATATTAAACGGACAACGAAATTAAAGTGTTATTTCTTTACCCAAAGGTAGAAATGAGTCTGCTTCAAACGAGGATGTTTGGCGTCTCCGTTATCTTTTTGTCACAGCTCTCCGTGCACCGACGAGCGGCAAATGCTAGGAACGCTGGCCTGTTGTTTACCGGGTCAGGTTTGTAACCTTATTTCACTTATGTTACATAGGAATAGGATCATAAGACGAGCAAATGAACCGTGTGCACAAATCTGGATAACCATAACGTGGTATAACATATCACTTCCAGAAAATACGGTTATACATTTAGCGTTCGTACGATCCTTTTCCTTTTGTATAAAAGAATTGACGACCCACCTGGTCGCCAACTCTTATGGAGCGCCAGCGAACACATTCATCATATTAGCGCCCAGGGGCCAATACTGACAATGGTAAAACAAAACATTCTTGCGGAGTTGTAGGTTATGATTGTATACGCCACAGGCACAACGAGCTCGTACTGAAATGAAATAGTTATATATGGCAATGATGAGAGAAAAACACAGTGTCTGATAGCAATACACGCCATAAGAGGCGTCGCGCCATCCACGCTATGCAGGGGCGGCGCCACCAATTTTTGATAGGGGGGGACGGGTCCATTTTGTATTATTATTGTATAAAATTGATTTTTGATGCAAATATAAAATACAAAACGTCAAAAGAACGGAAATGATAGCCTCTTAACAATGGCTATCCCGGATTTGCAAAATGTTGGCTTTTTGACACAACAAAAATATAAAAAATCGGATAAATTTCCACAAAATCAAAATATTTGAATATATTAAACAAAAACGGAATATATATGGTAGAAATAAGTATGGACGATACCCAAACCAAATTTCAAATAAATATCTTTATTTTTGACTGACTTATAGCTCCCTAAGTATAAGTAACTCATGACGTCATTTTTTTAAGTTACGTTTTTTTGTATTGACCAGATACAGACAAATAAATGCCACCGCTGTATTTTGGAGACCAAACTGGTCTAGAAACATACCTTTTTTATGTATTTGTATTTATTATTTGTATTTATTGATAAATCACCAACAGGCACAAAACCCGGTTACAGGCGAAGTCAGGAGATAAAACTATGACTTTCACTTAAAATACACACGCTTGCAAGACGACAGACAAGACACCTACACATACACGCACGCACGCACGCACGCACGCGCACACGCACACGCACACGCACACGCACACGCACACGCACACGCACACGCACACGCACATGCACGTGCACACGCACACGCACACAGGACACACACAAGTACACACACATACACATAACCATTCGATGAGCCCTCGAGTGGTGAAGCCTGGCTGCGAGCTCAAAAGGCTCAAAAGGCACCTGCCCGAGATACATGTGACCGCACATTATATTATCAATTGCAAATTTTGACCTTATCTGACCTGATCTTAACCTGACCCCCATTTATGGGGTCAGGTTGTGAAAATGGCTGCTACTATAGTATTATACGTGTAAAATAACCCATACCACGTGTGTCGCATGGCTTTCGTAGACCTCTTGCCAATAGTGACCTGACCTTGACCTTGACCTGTACGTACAATTTCACTTTTGCTTATGCGGGAGATGCATTATACCTTTGAGAGCATTTTGTGCCATAATAGGGTGGAATACACTGTACATACCGTGCACATGTTTTCTTGAACACAGCCACTGAATGCTAAGTCATGTTGATGCCTGGCATGTTACCTGGCATGATTGAATATTAATGTTTTAGGGCCTCGAAATATTCAGTGCTGGATTCGCGCCCCGCTGGGTATTCAGCTTGGGTGGGCAGATTCTGGCCCCTTCGTATGTTCTGAACCAATGATCGCAGCGAGACGCGCAAGGAGGCAATCGAAAGCTCTCAATGAGACGCATCTAAAACATACGCGATTTTGTTTTTAATTAGGTCACATGTCAGGTCACAGTCTGGTCAAAGGTCAAAATTAAGGTATTTGAGTTTCTGAGCCATACTTGCCATCCAAAGCCTTGGATTGCGACTATTATCGGTCAAACACACTGTACAGGTCACTGCAAAAGTAATCGTAGGTACTACTGTAGATGGGTAAAACCCAGCAGCGTTTCATAACAACAATATATTTTCCTGAAAAAATAAACGTCACATCTCTGTCCTACAAATAGGCAGCTCTCTATCACTTTTCACTATTCTACGCCTTCAAATAAAATAACAATATTCGAAAAACCTGATTCTCTCCCCACTTGAGTGCACTGAGGCATCACGACCCTGAGACCGCCTCTGATCGGAGAGTTGTAAGCCCACGCCGGCACAGCATCGGGCGTAGTAGCTCGCATTTAGCGGGTCCTCGAGTAGAGGCTATTCATTGTAGTAAGGACGTAGTAGCCGCAGACTCCGCGTCAGCCAATAGTTGTCCGCCTTACAAACCGGCAGCGTAAGGGTCAGAGGTCACCGATACGCAGAGCGCTGGCTCGGCGGAGAAGCGGTTTGACTGGGTTTCCGGGGCTTGAGTGGTGATGGAGGTGCAAATTGTGGATAGGGGTGCGAAGTACTGAATATCTCACATGTAGAGTGATGTAACGTAATTATAAAACAAACGAAGATTTGTGTTTAAATATTTGCATCATTATGCAATTGTTTATTGAAATATTTGAAAGAGACAGTCAGGGAGAGAGAAAAAGAGAACGAGAGAACGAGAGAACTAGAGAACTAGAGAACGAGAGAACGAGAGAACGAGAGAACAAGAGAACGAGAGAACGAGAGGACGAGAGGACTAGAGAACGAGAGAACGGGAGAACGAGAGAACGAGAGAAATAGAGAACGAGAGAACGAGAGAACGAGAGAACGAGAGAACGAGAGAACGCGAGAACGAGAGAACGAGAGAACAAGAGAACGAGAGAACGAGAGAACGAGAGAACGAGAGAGAGAGAGAGATTGAGGGAGTTTGAAAAAAAGAGAGGGAGAGGAAGAGGGAGAGGGAGAGGGAGAGGGAGAGGGAGATGGAGAGGGAGGGAGAGGGAGGGAGAGGGAGGAGAGAGAGGGAGGGAGAGGGAGGGAGAGGGAGGGAGAGGGAGGGAGAGGGAGGGAGAGGGAGGGAGAGGGAGGGAGAGGGAGGGAGAGGGAGAGAGAGGGAGGGAGAGGGAGGGAGAGGGAGAGGGAGGGGTGGGAGGGAGAGGGAGGGAGAGGGAGGGAGAGGGAGGGAGAGGGAGGGAGAGGGAGAGGGAGAGGGAGAGGGAGAGGGAGAGGGAGAGGGAGAGGGAGAGGGAGAGGGAGAGGGAGAGGGAGAGGGAGAGGGAGAGGGAGAGGGAGAGGGAGAGGGAGAGGGAGAGGGAGAGGGAGAGGGAGAGGGAGAGGGAGAGGGAGAGGGAGAGGGAGAGGGAGAGGGAGAGGGAGAGGGAGAGGGAGAGGGAGAGGGAGAGGGAGAGGGAGAGGGAGAGGGAGAGAGGGAGGGAGGGAGAGGGAGGGAGAGGGAGGGAGAGGGAGGGAGGGAGAGAGGGGGAGAGGGAGAGAGAGATAGAGGGAGAGAGGGAGAGAGGGAGAGAGGGAGAGAGGGAGAGAGGGAGAGAGGGAGAGAGGGAGAGAGGGAGAGAGGGAGAGAGGGAGAGAGGGAGAGAGGGAGAGAGGGAGAGAAAAGGGGAGAGCAGAAAGATAATGAGGTAGCCAGCAAGCTTAGAGATAAATATTTACATTTTCCCACAAAGTTGGAGTTATTACTTGAAATGACAAACGAGACCAAAATATATTGTAAATTGATCACATATTGCATTATATGCAAATTCATACCGAAAGATATTTCATGTTAAAGTTGACAAGCGTTTCACACTTTTAACGACCGATACTCTCAAGTACCTGGTAACGAATTTCGGTTCCCACCCAAATCTAATATTGCTGTTTGACAAAATGGTTTAGAAAATACTTCTTGAACTTTGTCTAGTATTATTATTCCCTAATATCCTTCACCATCAACAAACATTGAATAATTTTGTATCCAAATTAGCAGTTAACTCATGCACCCAACGACGGTCTACTTAGTGGTTGCAACTTGCAACCCTCAATTTTTTTTAAACAATTATCGTAGTGGTTCATTCTTTCTTCTTCAATATTCCGAGTTTTGTATAGTTTGGTCTCGGGCTGTATATAATACAAATCAATAAAATAACCACTTTTTTCCAAAATAGTCAACATAAATTAGTCCAGAAAATAACTGAAAAGGTCAATATTCCTTTTATGTATTTAATATTCCTGTTAAGATGCAAACCATATAATTAATTATATAACACAGAGGGCTGAGACAGTATGGAAAAATTACTGACTCTGCTCTCTGTGCTGAAACGTACAGAATACATGAAATATAAATAATACATTTACTAATTAATAATAATTAATAATAAATTACATGAATTTCATTCAAGAACTAACTTTTCCATGCCTTACATTTCCTTCCATTCATCTTGCTGATTGTTCCACCCCATATAACTCATATGACATCACCAGTGTCCCCTATCTGAAAAGCAGTATTCACGATATGTGGATCGACGATACATTTTTTTTAGGATGGTGAGCTGAAGGCGGTTCTACCATGATATCCAAAATTTGGAAATCGGATAATACCGGCCAGCTAGTTGGGCATACCCCACAGCGAACATTTTCGGTTTAATTCGAATATTTCAAGTATAGCCTCTTCAAATTGATTTATCACATCAGAAATACTATGTAAACTAAACCGTATATGAGGAAACAAAACATCTAACATCGAACATGCATATTATAATGGGGTTTGCAATGTTGAGGAAAAGGTAGATTTAAGATTTGTGGAAATTGGCCTTTAACATATAAAGGTGAGCACCCTCGGGAATGATCGCAATGTATTATCGTCGTGTCTATGATTGTCTCTTATTGTTTGGGTAATACATTTATTCGATGATTGAAATGGCATCGAGTTGGCTAGCTAAACCTTTGTTATTGTGGTCGATATTACCACGTTGGTTGTTTTGCCATGCTGCAAGCATCTGGTGTGCAATCACATTTTAAAAGAGTGACAAAAGCAAACTGTTTTCGTGAAAAATGAGCTACTCATGTTAATAGCTTTATGTTTTGGCGTGTCTCACCGATTTTCAGGAAATGGTGTACATTTATTATGAACATTCACATTTTTTCAAACACTCATAAGTTTTGATACACGTGTGAGGATATTCAAAACCGAATTGATTTGCAGTTAAATAAGCTGAAAGCCGAATTGATTGTCCATCCGCCATTTGTAATACCGTAGGTGAAAGGTATTACAAAAACGATTATAATAAACGTTTGAAGCGAGGCAAAACAAAAATTCAAGACATTGCAATGCCATTTCAAGGTGTCTGGGGCTATCCGCCGGTCGGGGCTACCCCACACATACAAGGCCTTACGGAAACGTCTAAAAATATACCTACGTTACTTTTATCAGAATGTATTCTTTTAATGCTATGCAGATAACATTGCATCACCTAGTACTGTGTTTATAGTCCAATATTGGAGTATCTTCCACAGTTCTTTGAAACATCTTCAAGAGCTTCGGTTGTCCCCCCCCCCGTTATTATTGCTTTGATGTGTCCTTTCGTATATGCCTCTTTACGAATATATCCACTTACTACATTAATGATTAAGGAATGGCCTGTTTATCGTAACATTCCATTCAATCCGTTTTTGTCAGTCAGCAATGCACGTTAAAATAACGCACACGATGACGATAATTGCGTTCACCTGAGATTGACATACGCTTCGGGCCCGGCCTTCCCGGCCCCGAACTCGCGGCTTCTCGGCTCTCTGCTATCGTCATGCCCAGAGCCCAGAGGGCATTGACCCAGCTGACCCGGCCCGCACGGTTCAAACCACGTGACCAAATTGCCTGTAGCTAGCCTTTACACAGGAGCCCCATTCATTCACCCGACCTCCACCAATCCCAGTCGCGCGGCTGCTTGGAGAGCGCTGATTGGCCGCGTGCGGTCATAGCTGGCTGGGGCATCATAGGCGTATATGTAGGAATTAAGTTCCGAACTTAGACGATAGATGGCTCTGAAGATTGTTCGCATATTGCAAAAAAAAATGTGTGATTGGAAAATAAAAAATGTGCGATTCATATTTAGGTGGACAAGCCAGAGACCAGCACATAAAATTTCAAACGATTCCGCCAAACGGTTTAGGAGAATATAAGCGATTTGCTGACTAGCCACTAGTACCTACCATTACTTTTGAAGTGACCTGTACATACCATCCACATGTTAGATTGAAAACGCATAATTTTCGGCATGGCAGAGTAGTTCATGATCTCAGGATCGTCATATTTGTAGGTATGCAATGTCACCAAATTTGATTGAGCTTCAACATGGAAAACATTGGCGACATATGAAGGAAATGATATACACGGAGTACATTTTTGCAAGCGAAAGGTTGCTCGGATAGGGGGTACTGTACCCCGCTATCTGAAGATTGGGGGGACGCGTCCCCCCGTGGTGGCGCCGGCCCTGGCGCTAAGTAACGTCAAACTTAGCGTGGATGGCGTGGATGCTCGACGCTCAGATCAATAGTCTTTAGATCGTGAATGCTAATTTAAAAGTAGGTGTTTACTGTTTTTTTCTCATGCTTAATCTGCCGTTGCGTTGGGTCCATTATGCACTTGTTTATTGTAATTTGCGGCAGTGCATATCATATCGTTATAAATAAATGTTGCTAAAAACATCTCAAATGCATTTTTGAAAGATAAAAATGGAGCTTTTACTCCAACTTTGGGGGCGGGGGCAAAAACATACTTTTGCCCCCCGAATTTACGGGTTTTTTTTTGGGGGGGGGGGGCAATTGCCCTTTATTTCCTTCCCCTGCCTTGGATCCGCCTATGGTAACCTGGATAGGTCAACTTAAAAATGCGACCTCGGGCCAAGGTCCTACCCTTTACCTAACCTAACCTAACCTAACCTTTACAGAAATTACGGTCATAGGGACGAGGGACCCATTTTTAGAACGCTCCGCTCGCATTCGCTCGCTGTGCTGTGGAACCCACTGAGTGGGCTCTCGCCCCCCTGGACCCCCCACCACCAGACCATCTGGTAGACAGACAGTATAGAGGATTCTTCATGGCTCCGAGTGGAAGATAATAATATATTTTTCAAGCGTGGGACTGAAAAACCGAGCAACGAAGGAGCAAGGTTTTTCAGGAGCACACACAGGAAATATTTATAATCTTCCACAAGGGAAACATGAAGAATTCAATATCTTTTTAAGTAGAGGTTGATTCAGTCCAGTTCAGTTCAGTACTTGATTTTTAGTCAGAACTCACATGACCTTATCTTGTATCTCAGAGGGATGCAAAGATAACACATTATTTCACTTTATCGTTGAATGTGTATTAAACCTTTTTATCTTTGCATCTCAGCAAAGTGCAAAGATACAAATATTCCAGCACTGCGGACCCAATGGAAAATCAACCTCTACAAGAAAAATAACCCACTGTTCAGTATGTCATAATATTACAGTCAGCAGACTACTCTTCTTCTATTAAGGACCTCAAGAACACCATAAACTGGGGAGGTGAATTACTGAACTAATACCAGAGTTTCAATCATAGTCCATTTTCAGGTTACAAATCTGATTAGTTGCAGTTCTGTCTATTGCTCATGTTAATGTTACTAATTAATTGGAAAATAGACTCAAAAATACCTACATTTTTTTTATAAAATATGAACCATTGGTTTTTCATATGTATTGTGTTAAGAATCCGAATCAGGTTACTGAATAACCTGAAGACGGCCTATGTCAATGACGAATACTGCCTTACCTTGATCTAATATTTAAAATACATTATAATAGCCAAAAGGCTTGTCTTCAATAATTATTTTGATTCAAACAACTATCAGTCAAAACCGTATGACAACACGTACCGATGGGCGGTGCAGCGATCGAGATACTTTTTCGTCGTCATCTGCACGCTTTTTGTGTATACAGCCTTGATCTACACCCACGGACGCAACACTGATTTGACATTTCCACAAATGACCGTTATCGTTCGTTTGAAGATTTGTCAACGCATCAGCCAGGATTGTCAATTTATTGGAAGGACGATACCAATTACCAAACTAAAACCACGATAACACAACTACCAAAGATACGAACGAGATAGCTCGCAATAAAAGCTGCAGTTTGCGCAGCTCCAGGCCGCCAGAGACCGCTAATGAGCCAGGGTAAACACCATGGCTCACTGTTGTTGAGCGGGGCGGGGTAACGGGCTATCAGTGTCAGCCGTCAGCGAAAAGTTGTTGACTGGGGGGGGGGGGGGGGGGTAGCAGACTGTCATCCGTCAGAGAGAAGTTGTTGACCGGGGGTAGAGCGTATCGTCAACCCGTCAGCAATTGTAAGTCCTGCCGTCTTTTTGTGTGGGGGGGGAAATAATGGTTTCAGGACCTATGGGGGGCCGTGCCCCCCCCACCCCCCCCCCCCCTGGATCCGCTCCTGATAAAGAGCAGCATTCAAGGACGGAATTCGGAGCGACCCAAACAATTTTCGTCCATTTACTTTGTTTGTGTAATTGGAACGTGTTCTGTGTTTACAAAAAGATATGCAAACATTTTCACGATGACGTCAAATATTTGTTGTTTATTTATTCACTACCAAATAACCGTGATAGTTGTATAAAAGTAAAAATGCACACACAAGACAACAGCACATGTTATAACTTAGCGAGCCTGAATGTCAGAGCCTTTCAGCTTTGTGCCTTGTCCTTTCAGCTTGTCCTTTCAGCTTCGTGCTGTCAACTTGAATATGTTTGAAGTTGAAACTAAGCTGCGTTTCAATTATCTCTTCGAAGAACAACCGGAAGAACAAACCACTCAAGGTGTGTGGCCTGTGCTACAAACAGAAAGTATCGTGCTGCCTCGCTTGCCATCCGATGCTGTGGTCGCCTGCATTTTAAGCCCCTGAGATTGCTGATCACCGCTGGCCACCTGGGCTGTCAAGCCCCTGAGGATGTTTGAAGAACGCCTGTGGCCGCCCGCGACTCCCCGGCTGCATCAGCACGCGCCGCAGGCTCTCTTGCAGTCCTGCTGCATGAAGTCCGGGTTGGTGGTACATTCCCCGGTCTCTGCCCAGTCAGCACAGTACTTGTTCTTGTCAGCGCAGTGGGCGTAGTCGCTCCCCTGACAGAGGCCGCACGAGTCGCGACAGTAGATGCTCATGTAGCTCCAGTTGTTGGCGCACTCGCCGCTCTTGGCCCAGGCCAGGCAGTAGCTGCTGTGGTCGGCGCAGGCTTTGCACGTGCCGCAGGACTTGGCGCAGTTGACGTTCATCCAGGTGGGGTTCTTGGAGCACTGCCCACGGGCGCTCCACTCTGAGCAGTATTCGTTGTTGTCCTGGCAGGCGGACAGCTCCGGCGCCTTGGTGGGGGCCGACCGCGCCGCCGCCGGTGCCCTGGCACTTGTACAGCTTGTTCAGCTTCTTGATGTCGATCTCGGAGAAGCCGTTGCGCTGTCCCATCTGGTCGGTGGGGCTGATGGGAGTGATGGTGGGCTTGCGGCGGTTAGCGGCGAAGGCGAACTGACCGTAATGCATGATGGACGTCACGTCATACGGCTCGTCCAGGCTCTGGATCTTGGTCCACTCGTACTTGTGGAAGTTGTAGTCCATGTTGGAGATGATGTTGTTCCAGTGGATGATGACGTGGTCGCCGCG
>JAXIVJ010008162.1:0-56930 GCA_036785665.1 Chirona hameri
GGGGGGATAAGTTCAGTTATCGGGGCCTGTCTGGCGGACTGGCGGCAGGCAGGAGGGGGGGGGGATAAGTTCAGTTATCGGGGCCTGTCTGCGGACTGGCGGCATGCAGGGGGGGGATAGTCCAGTTATCGGGGCCTGTCTGGCGGACTGGCGGCAGGCAGGAGGGGGGGATAAGTTCAGTTATCGGGGCCTGTCTGGCGGACTGGCGGCATGCAGGGGGGGGGGATAGTCAGTTATCGGGGCCTGTCTGGCGGACTGGCGGCATGCAGGGGGGGGGATAGTTCAGTTATCGGGGCCTGTCTGGCGGACTGGCGGCATGCAGGGGGGGGGGATAGTTCAGTTATCGGGGCCTGTCTGGCGGACTGGCGGCATGCAGGGGGGGGGGGGTAGTTCAGTTATCGGGCCTGGCTGGCGGACTGGCGGCATGCAGGAGGGGGGGGGGGGGGGATAGTTCAGTTATCGGGCCTGTCTGGCGGACTGGCGGCATGCAGGGGGGGGGGATAGTTCAGTTATCGGGCCCTGGCTGGCGGACTGGCGGCATGCAGGAGGGGGGGGGGGGGGATAGTTCAGTTATCGGGGCCTGTCTGGCGGACTGGCGGCATGCAGGGGGGGGGGGGATAGTTCAGCTATCGGGACCTGGCTGGCGGACTGGCGGCATGCAGGGGGGGGGGGATAGTTCAGTTATCGGGCCCTGGCTGGCGGACTGGCGGCATGCAGGGGGGGGGGGGGATAGTTCAGTTATCGGGGCCCTGGCTGGCGGACTGGCGGCATGCAGGAGGGGGGGGGGGGGATAGTTCAGTTATCGGGCCCTGGCTGGCGGACTGGCGGCATGCAGGGGGGGGGGGGGGGATAGTTCAGTTATCGGGCCCTGGCTGGCGGACTGGCGGCATGCAGGAGGGGGGGGGGGGGATAGTTCAGTTATCGGGGCCCTGGCTGGCGGACTGGCGGCATGCAGGGGGGGGGGGGGGGGGTAGTTCAGTTATCGGGCCCTGTCTGGCGGACTGGCGGCATGCAGGGGGGGGGGGGGATAGTTCAGTAATCGGGCCCTGGCTGGCGGACTGGCGGCATGCAGGAGGGGGGGGGGGGGGGGGGATAGTTCAGTTATCGGGCCCTGGCTGGCGGACTGGCGGCATGCAGGGGGGGGGGATAGTTCAGTTATCGGGCCCTGGCTGGCGGACTGGCGGCATGCAGGGAGGGGATAGTTCAGTTATCGGGCCCTGGCTGGCGGACTGGCGGCATGCAGGGGGGATAGTTCAGTTATCGGGCCCTGGCTGGCGGACTGGCGGCATGCAGGGGGGGGGGGGGGATAGTCCAGTTATCGGGCCCTGGCTGGCGGACTGGCGGCATGCAGGAGGGGGGGGGGGATAGTTCAGTTATCGGGCCCTGGCTAGCGGACTGGCGGCAGGCAGGAGGGGGGGGGGGGATAGTTCAGTTATCGGGCCCTGTCTGGCGGACTGGCGGCATGCAGGGGGGGGGGATAGTTCAGTTATCGGGCCCTGTCTGGCGGACTGGCGGCATGCAGGAGGGGGGGGGGGGATAGTTCAGTTATCGGGCCCTGGCTGGCGGACTGGCGGCATGCAGGAGGGGGGGGGATAGTTCAGTTATCGGGCCCTGGCTGGCGGACTGGCGGCATGCAGGAGGGGGGGGGGGGATAGTTCAGTTATCGGGCCCTGGCTGGCGGACTGGCGGCATGCAGGAGGGGGGGGGGGATAGTTCAGTTATCGGGCCCTGGCTGGCGGACTGGCGGCATGCAGGAGGGGGGGGGGGGGGGGGCGGGGGATAGTTCAGTTATCGGGCCCTGGCTGGCGGACTGGCGGCATGCAGGAGGGGGGGGGGGGGGGGGATAGTTCAGTTATCGGGCCCTGGCTGGCGGACTGGCGGCATGCAGGAGGGGGGGGGGGGATAGTTCAGTTATCGGGGCCTGTCTGGCGGACTGGCGGCATGCAGGAGGGGGGGGGGGATAGTTCAGTTATCGGGCCCTGGCTGGCGGACTGGCGGCATGCAGGAGGGGGGGGGGATAGTTCAGTTATCGGGCCCTGGCTGGCGGACTGGCGGCATGCAGGAGGGGGGGGGGGGGATAGTTCAGTTATCGGGCCCTGGCTGGCGGACTGGCGGCATGCAGGAGGGGGGGGGGGGTGGATAGTTCAGTTATCGGGCCCTGGCTGGCGGACTGGCGGCATGCAGGAGGGGGGGGGGGGGATAGTTCAGTTATCGGGCCCTGGCTGGCGGACTTGCGGCATGCAGGAGGGGGGGGGGATAGTTCAGTTATCGGGGCCTGTCTGGCGGACTGGCGGCATGCAGGAGGGGGGGGGGGATAGTTCAGTTATCGGGCCCTGGCTGGCGGACTGGCGGCATGCAGGAGGGGGGGGGGGATAGTTCAGTTATCGGGCCCTGGCTGGCGGACTGGCGGCGTGCAGGAGGGGGGGGGGGATAGTTCAGTTATCGGGTCCTGGCTGGCGGACTGGCGGCATGCAGGAGGGGGGGGGGGGATAGTTCAGTTATCGGGCCCTGGCTGGCGGACTGGCGGCATGCAGGAGGGGGGGGGGGGATAGTTCAGTTATCGGGCCCTGGCTGGCGGACTGGCGGCATGCAGGAGGGGGGGGGGGGGATAGTTCAGTTATCGGGACCTGGCTGGCGGACTGGCGGCATGCAGGAGGGGGGGGGGGGGTAGTTCAGTTATCGGGCCCTGGCTGGCGGACTGGCGGCATGTAGGAGGGGGGGGGGGGGATAGTTCAGTTATCGGGCCCTGGCTGGCGGACTGGCGGCATGCAGGAGGGGGGGGGGGGATAGTTCAGTTATCGGGCCCTGGCTGGCGGACTGGCGGCATGCAGGAGGGGGGGGGGGGATAGTCCAGTTATCGGGCCCTGGCTGGCGGACTGGCGGCATGTAGGAGGGGGGGGGGATAGTTCAGTTATCGGGCCCTGGCTGGCGGACTGGCGGCATGCAGGAGGGGGGGGGGATAGTCCAGTTATCGGGCCCTGGCTGGCGGACTGGCGGCATGCAGGGGGGGGGGGATAGTTCAGTTATCGGGCCCTGGCTGGCGGACTGGCGGCATGTAGGAGGGGGGGGGGGGATAGTTCAGTTATCGGGCCCTGGCTGGCGGACTGGCGGCATGCAGGAGGGGGGGGGGGATAGTTCAGTTATCGGCCCTGGCTGGCGGACTGGCGGCATGCAGGAGGGGGGGGGGGGGATAGTCCAGTTATCGGGGCCTGTCTGGCGGACTGGCGGCATGCAGGAGGGGGGGGGGGGATAGTTCAGTTATCGGGCCCTGGCTGGCGGACTGGCGGCATGTAGGAGGGGGGGGGGGGATAGTTCAGTTATCGGGCCCTGGCTGGCGGACTGGCGGCATGTAGGAGGGGGGGGGGGGGATAGTTCAGTTATCGGGCCCTGGCTGGCGGACTGGCGGCATGCAGGAGGGGGGGGGGGGGAGGATAGTTCAGTTATCGGGCCCTGGCTGGCGGACTGGCGGCATGTAGGAGGGGGGGGGGATAGTTCAGTTATCGGGTCCTGGCTGGCGGACTGGCGGCATGTAGAAGGGGGGGGGGGGATAGTTCAGTTATCGGGCCCTGGCTGGCGGACTGGCGGCATGCAGGAGGGGGGGGGGGGGATAGTCCAGTTATCGGGCCCTGGCTGGCGGACTGGCGGCATGCAGGAGGGGGGGGGGGGGAATAGTCCAGTTATCGGGCCCTGGCTGGCGGACTGGCGGCATGTAGGAGGGGGGGGGGGGATAGTTCAGTTATCGGGCCCTGGCTGGCGGACTGGCGGCATGTAGGAGGGGGGGGGGGATAGTTCAGTTATCGGGCCCTGGCTGGCGGACTGGCGGCATGTAGGAGGGGGGGGGGGGGGTAGTTCAGTTATCGGGCCCTGGCTGGCGGACTGGCGGCATGTAGGAGGGGGGGGGGGGGGTAGTTCAGTTATCGGGCCCTGGCTGGCGGACTGGCGGCATGTAGGAGGGGGGGGGGATAGTTCAGTTATCGGGCCCTGGCTGGCGGACTGGCGGCATGCAGGAGGGGGGGGGGGGATAGTCCCAGTTATCGGGCCCTGGCTGGCGGACTGGCGGCATGCAGGAGGGGGGGGATAGTCCAGTTATCGGGCCCTGGCTGGCGGACTGGCGGCATGTAGGAGGGGGGGGGGATAGTTCAGTTATCGGACCCTGGCTGGCGGACTGGCGGCATGTAGGAGGGGGGGGGGGGGTAGTTCAGTTATCGGGCCCTGGCTGGCGGACTGGCGGCATGTAGGAGGGGGGGGGGGGGGGATAGTTCAGTTATCGGGCCCTGGCTGGCGGACTGGCGGCATGCAGGAGGGGGGGGGGGGGATAGTCCAGTTATCGGGCCCTGGCTGGCGGACTGGCGGCATGCAGGAGGGGGGGGGGGATAGTCCAGTTATCGGGGCCTGTCTGGCGGACTGGCGGCATGCAGGAGGGGGGGGGGGGATAGTCCAGTTATCGGGGCCTGTCTGGCGGACTGGCGGCATGCAGGAGGGGGGGGGGGGATAGTTCAGTTATCGGGACCTGTCTGGCGGACTGGCGGCATGCAGGAGGGGGGGGGGGGGGATAGTTCAGTTATCGGGACCTGGCTGGCGGACTGGCGGCATGCAGGAGGGGGGGGGGGATAGTTCAGTTATCGGGACCTGGCTGGCGGACTGGCGGCATGCAGGAGGGGGGGGGGGATAGTTCAGTTATCGGGACCTGTCTGGCGGACTGGCGGCATGCAGGAGGGGGGGGGGGATAGTTCAGTTATCGGGACCTGGCTGGCGGACTGGCGGCATGCAGGAGGGGGGGGGGATAGTCCAGTTATCGGGGCCTGTCTGGCGGACTGGTGGCATGCAGGAGGGGGGGGGGGATAGTTCAGTTATCGGGACCTGGCTGGCGGACTGGCGGCATGCAGGGGAGGGATAGTTCAGTTATCGGGACCTGGCTGGCGGACTGGCGGCATGCAGGAGGGGGGGGGGGGGGATAGTCCAGTTATCGGGGCCTGGCTGGCGGACTGGCGGCATGCAGGAGGGGGGGGGGGATAGTTCAGTTATCGGGACCTGGCTGGCGGACTGGCGGCATGCAGGAGGGGGGGGGGATAGTTCAGTTATCGGGACCTGGCTGGCGGACTGCGGCATGCAGGAGGGGGGGGGGGGGGGGGATAGTTCAGTTATCGGGACCTGGCTGGCGGACTGGCAACATGCAGGAGGGGGGGGGGGATAGTTCAGTTATCGGGACCTGGCTGGCGGACTGGCGGCATGCAGGAGGGGGGGGGATAGTTCAGTTATCGGGACCTGGCTGGCGGACTGGCGGCATGCAGGAGGGGGGGGGGGGGGATAGTTCAGTTATCGGGACCTGGCTGGCGGACTGGCGGCATGCAGGAGGGGGGGGGGGGATAGTCCAGTTATCGGGGCCTGTCTGGCGGACTGGCGGCATGCAGGAGGGGGGGGGGATAGTCCAGTTATCGGGGCCTGTCTGGCGGACTGGCGGCATGCAGGAGGGGGGGGGGATAGTTCAGTTATCGGGCCCTGGCTGGCGGACTGGCGGCATGCAGGAGGGGGGGGGGGATAGTTCAGTTATCGGGGCCTGGCTGGCGGACTGGCGGCATGCAGGAGGGGGGGGGGGGATAGTTCAGTTATCTGGCCCTGGCTGGCGGACTGGCGGCATGCAGGAGGGGGGGGGGGGGGGGGGGATAGTCCAGTTATCGGGGCCTGTCTGGCGGACTGGCGGCATGCAGGAGGGGGGGGGGGGGATAGTCCAGTTATCGGGGCCTGTCTGGTGGACTGGCGGCATGCAGGAGGGGGGGGGGGGATAGTTCAGTTATCGGGCCCTGGCTGGCGGACTGGCGGCATGTAGGAGGGGGGGGGGGGGGGGGTAGTTCAGTTATCGGGGCCTGGCTGGCGGACTGGCGGCATGCAGGATGGGGGGGGGATAGTCCAGTTATCGGGGCCTGGCTGGCGGACTGGCGGCATGCAGGAGGGGGGGGGGGGATAGTTCAGTTATCGGGCCCTGGCTGGCGGACTGGCGGCATGTAGGAGGGGGGGGGGGATAGTTCAGTTATCGGGGCCTGGCTGGCGGACTGGCGGCATGCAGGAGGGGGGGGGGGGATAGTCCAGTTATCGGGGCCTGTCTGGCGGACTGGCGGCATGCAGGAGGGGGGGGGGGATAGTTCAGTTATCGGGGCCTGGCTGGCGGACTGGCGGCATGCAGGAGGGCGGGGGGATAGTTCAGTTATCGGGACCTGGCTGGCGGACTGGCGGCATGCAGGAGGGGGGGGGGGGGGGGATAGTTCAGTTATCGGGGCCTGGCTGGCGGACTGGCGGCATGCAGGAGGGGGGGGGGGATATTTCAGTTATCGGGACCTGGCTGGCGGACTGGCGGCATGCAGGAGGGGGGGGGGGGGGGGTAGTTCAGTTATCGGGACCTGGCTGGCGGACTGGCGGCATGCAGGAGGGGGGGGGGGGGGGGTAGTTCAGTTATCGGGACCTCGCTGGCGGACTGGCGGCATGCAGGAGGGGGGGGGGATAGTTCAGTTATCGGGGCCTGGCTGGCGGACTGGCGGCATGCAGGGGGAGGGGGGATAGTTCAGTCAGTTGGGTCAACCTTTCACAACTCTGCAGCTGTTAGTCACGCTCCAAATACGATGCTGAATAGTTATACTGGATAATTATCTAGCGATTACCGGTTGGGCCTGCGCGGTTTTAGGGTGACGACTGACGACCTTAGGAGTGGCTGCCGTCCAGGAGCCCGGGGCCATGGGGGGGGGGGGGGGGGCTTGCCCCCTCCCCCCAACTTCGGGACCGGGGGGGGGGGGGGGGTTGTAGCGCCCCCTCCCCAACTTTAGCGTGGCTGATCTTAACGTTCTGTAAAAAAGAGCGTATTTTTCATATAAGACATCGAAAGTGGGAGTTTGTTTTGCAAAATTCTGCAAACATCACACTTCTACTCATGTTTACCTTGATTTTTTTTTCTTTGTCAATGAGGTTCTGTATAAGAAACCTCGAATGCACTGATGCGAAAAACAGGGGCGTCGCTACTAGCCAGGGGCGGGGCTAGTGAAAATTTGTTTTGCCCCCCCCCCCCCTTAACTTGGGGGGGGGGGGAAACAAACAGAAACAGACCCAACTGACTGAAAATATAAACTTCGAAATCGTTTCCGGGCCTCGAAATCGTTTTCCGAGAATATACTGAAGAGTCTGTCCGAACTCCAAAATCAGATAGTAAAGCCGCACTACTAAAACTTGTATTTAAGCCCGCCAACTGCCAAGCCAAACAAGACAAGAAGTTATCGGGGCCTGGCTGGCGGGCTGGCGGCATACAGGAGGAGGGGGGGGGGGGGGATAGTAGTACCCAAGCCTGCCATGCCATGATCTGAACCAAGGTGCGAACACGGGCGTGCCTCTCTCGCCCCACCCCGAGTAGGGTCGCTGTCCGGCGTCCACCGCCTACGGCGCTCTGCGAGCCCCCGAGAGATAGGCAACCCGCAAAGCTGAGAGCGCCCGAGAGCTAGGCAACCTGCAAGGCACGACTACGTTGATCGGGCGGCGGCCGCCTGCAGTCGCCGCCCACATCCATAGCGTGAGTTCGACAGTGTGGGGTAACAATTTTCCAATATATTTGTTTTATGTGACACTTAGTATTTAAGAAAAAGTAAATCAGTGACAATAGGAAACAAGCAAACAAGAAACAGCGAAGCGACAAGGCACAACCACCCGCCCATGCCAAACTTTGCCAAACTTAACTGTAGGTCAGGTGAGTCCCGTGTAGAGGTGCAGGAAATTCTAAATATTTGGTCACAGCCCCAGTTACGGCCACGGCATGACCTGCCAAGTCACAGCTTTAGTCACGGCGTTGCAATGCTAACCCTATATGGAGTTGGCCTGGCCAGTAACAGCTTCAGTCATGACCGTGACCAGGTCTGGTCCCAGCACTGGGACGCTGGGACCAGAATTATGCAACTCTAGTCCCGTGCGATCCCCGGTCAGCTATCCCCGAGCGGCGTCATGAGGTCCCGCCTCGCCTAGCCTCAGGTCACGTGACCTGCGGCGCTCGAGACAGAGGTCACCGGCCGATCGGCGGCCGCCCGCTGCCGCCACAAATATGGCACGTTTAACAACTCATTACACATTCTCTTGCGGAATTATCCGCTTGCGCACTCGGTAGCTCATGTGACAGTCTCGTACCACGATAATGCTATAAACATTCTCCGGAATTCCCCACCTGAGAGAATATTAACCGCAAAACTGGACGTTGAACGCAACACGCCTCGATTCCCGTACGTGGACGAAAAATGATATCGAATAATTCTCACAGAGACAATACAACTATTCTCTGTATGTTTGTTTTGATAATACAAATATATTTCATTTTTATCAATAATCGTCGTGTTGTCTTGTATACTGCCTTTATTGCATTTTTTTACGTCTTCTGTAGTGAAGAAAGTAATTTAAAGCCATAATGCGATAACTGAATAAAACATCTTTTGAGGCGTTGGATGAGAGCATAAAATTATCGTTAGTCAGCTTGTAAATTTAAGTTATTTTCATGTGTCATACAATTTGTACGAAAATATAATTCCCAATTGTGTCAACTTCTCTACCTGTAAACAGCAGACCTTTCACGGGCCTTCTTTTCGATGATAACATAACTTCCAACTCATCATCTGGTATTGATGCACTTTTGCAGTAAGCTTCAGACCTTGCCCTTTTGCATGTTTCTTAAGCAATATGATTTAATTATGAACATTTTTCATCGAATCGCAACATCACCATTACAGTGAATTCGAGTTTAGATAGAGTCTGGCTGACAGTGGCCAGTTGGTCAGTTGATGGGACAGGCTTGTTCCGCCCTTGGCTCCTCCCGATCGGGCGACCCGACTGGCCATGCCAGCACCAGTTGAGCCGCTGATGGCGACATCCGCAGGCGGATTGGTATCGGCACGGCACGTCAGAGAAGTGGTATCGGCACCAAACAGCAGGCGGTGGTCATATCATTTATAACAATGTGCTTTCAGACATTCATTTAAATCAATTCAACTGACTCTCATCATGGTTCACGCATGCAAAAAAAGAATGGATGTACAGATATAGATCATTTTATTTTGGCATACTGCAGGAGTGACAAAAAGTTGATCTGACTTCCCGGTCCAGGGTGATTCTAACGTATACAATATAATATATTAACAGTTTTTACAATAGTATAATTGTTATCTTGCATGTTAAGGGGGTCAAGGTCGGTTAGTATCTCGTCATTCGATGATAGACGAGAGCATGCTTCAGAATGTACATACTGTGTTAGACATTGGAACGGTGGTGCCTTGCGGGATAGCTGAATTTCTCATAAATAACCGTACTAACGGGCTACGGTACATTTCCATTCCTCCAAACAGCGGCTACTAAGTCTATGTCGTGTGCGTTACCGATCTGATATCAGAGATCGTGACGCTGTGCGGGGCACGCGCTGCCGATTACATAGTCAGAGGTCAGCTTTTGCCGGAGGCGAGGGGAGGATCGTAGGCGTGTGTGCCAGCTCACCACCTCCTACGAACGCACATGTGACAGCGTTTGCCATCATTGCGGGCAGATGAAATGAGTCCTGTATATAAAGTTTGTTTTTGTTGTTAAACAACAGAAGTACAAATTAGAGCACGGTCTGAACCGCCTACTGTGAAAATGTGACCCGCAGCCGGTTTACATTTCAAGGATATTCGTCAAAAAGCAGGGCGTCAAGCGGTGTGCCGTTTACGGTAGTCGGTGACGGTTTCCCTACTCTGAAGTCTGAGCTGGCAATCTCAGAGAGTCGGATCGCAGCATGCCTAAGGACAGGGCAGCCCAGTGGTGAGCCAAGGACAGGGGAGCCCAGTGGTCAAGGACAGGGGAGCCCAGTGGTCAAAGACAGGGGAGCCCAGTGGTGAGCCAAGGACAGGGGAGCCCAGTGGTCAAGGACAGGGGAGTCCAGTGGTCTAAGGACAGAAGAACCCAGTGGTCAAGGACAGGGGAGCTCAGTGGTGAGCCAAGGACAGGGGAGCCCAGTGGTGAGCCAAGGACAGAGGAGCCCAGTGGTCAAGGACAGGGGAGCCCAGTGGTCAAGGACAGGGCAGCCCAGTGGTCAAGGACAGGGGAGCCCAGTGGTCAAGGACAGGGCAGCCCAGTGGTGAGCCAAGGACAGGGAAGCCCAGTGGTCAAGGACAGGGGAGCCCAGTGGTCAAGGACAGGGCAGCCCAGTGGTGAGCCAAGGACAGGGGATCCCAGTGGTCAAGGACAGGGAGCCCAGTGGTGAGCCAAGGACAGGGGAGCCCAGTGATCAAGGACAGGGGAGCCCAGTGGTCAAGGACAGGGCAGCCCAGTGGTCAAGGACAGGGGAGCCCAGTGGTCAAGGACAGGGCAGCCCAGTGGTCAAGGACAGGGGAGCCCAGTGGTCAAGGACAGGGGAGCCCAGTGGTCAAGGACAGGGGAGCCCAGTGGTCAAGGACAGGGGAGCCCAGTGGTCAAGGACAGGGCAGCCCAGTGATCAAGGACAGGGCAGCCCAGTGGTCAAGGACAGGGCAGCCCAGTGGTCAAGGACAGGGGAGCCCAGTGGTCAAGGACAGGGGAGCCCAGTGGTCAAGGACAGGGGAGCCCAGTGGCCAAGGACAGGGCAGCCCAGTGGGCAAGGACAGGGGAGCCCAGTGGACAAGGACAGGGGAGCCCAGTGGTCAAGGACAGGGCAGCCCAGTGGTCAAGGACAGGGGAGCCCAGTGGTCAAGGACAGGGCAGCCCAGTGGTGAGCCAAGGACAGGGGAGCCCAGTGGTCAAGGACAGGGGAGCCCAGTGGTCAAAGACAGGGGAGCCCAGTGGTCAAGGACAGGGGAGCCCAGTGGTCAAGGGCAGGGGAGCCCAGTGGTCAAGGACAGGGCAGCCCAGTGGTCAAGGACAGGGCAGCCCAGTGGTGAGCCAAGGACAGGAGAGCCCAGTGGTCAAGGACAGAGGAGCCCAGTGGTCAAGGACAGGGGAGCCCAGTGGTCAAGGACAGGGCAGCCCAGTGGTGAGCCAAGGACAGGGGAGCCCAGTGGTCGACCTTACCTGACCTTGATGCCATTTTTCTTACCTTGAGATCTGGAATATTCGTTTCTGATGATGTTTGGTTGGTTAATTGGCTCCTTTGAAAATCGGTGGTGGCGCCGGCCGTTGAAGGTTTATCCATCTTCATCGATCAGAAGAGTTAGAAGCATGGATATTTGGAGTTATTTTGTAGCAGCAATAATATGCAGAATATGACGGATGCATACAACATGCATGCAGTATGTAGTATGCTATTCGGCTCAAAATCAATATATCAGTTACACAGACTGGTTATTGATTCAACTTTTTTGGAACGATTCAATCATGATTCACTTTGGAATCTGAATGATTCAATCACCGTTCGATTCACGGATACAATTTTGAGAATTGATTTATTATGATTCAAAGAATCAAAACAAATATCTTAATTGATTCACGTTTGATTCAACATTTGAATATATGAGGTGAGTTTATGTCAAATCAATACAAATGGAAATGTGCATATATATGATCATTAAAACATTGGTACAGCAATAGTATTTCAGTATAATTGAATGTAGCCACTGGGACTCCATGTATTTGGACAATTTACCAGTGTACTTGAATCGTTAAATCTTTTGATTCAATCAGCCTTGATTTGATGCGGGTTTTGATTCAATTACGATTCATAAATCAAAATATCTGGTGGTGAATCAATTATGTTTTGATTCAATGCATTTTGATTGAACGATTCCAATCGATTCAATCAGTGTCGAATCAATAACCAGTCTGTATCAGTATATAGGTCAATCTCGTCGAGATATTCACGAAAATGCTATCAGTTTTTTTTGATAGCTGATCTAGTTTGACCTCTAGTGGTCATCGAAGTTCAGGAAACGGTGTACGCTTTAAAATCTTTGTTTATCAACCAATCTGAGAAAAACCAACATCATAGTGTTTGTCGCCTTGTCGACAAACCGCACCTCTGATAAATTAAGTTTCAAGGTCATAGGTCAAGGTCAAGGTCACTTCGAAAAATCGGTGTACCCTCTAAAATATGTATTTATCAACCGTTTAAACAAAACAAAAAACAATACCATAGTGTTTCCCGCCGTGCCGACAAACCGCACCTCCGAGGAATTCGGTTTCAAGGTAAGCGACGTATTCGTATATGAATACGTCGCTAACGACCTTGACCTATGACATTTAAAGCGAATTCCAAGTGACCTTTTTCGAAGTTTTTCAAAGTGACCTTGATCTATGACCTTGAAACATAATTCCTCGGAAGTGCGGTTTGTCGGCACGGCGGGAAACACTATGATGTTTTTTTTCTCTCGAATCGGTTGGTAAATCAAGATGTTAGAGGTTACACCGTTTTCCAAAGTGACCTTGACCTTGACCTATGACCTTGAAACCAAATTCCTCAAAAGTGCGGCTTGTCGGCAAGGCGGAAAACACTATGGTGTTGGTTTGTATCGGATCGGTTGATATACACAGATTTGAGAGGGTACACCGTTTCCTGAACTTTGATGACCCCTAGAGGCCAAGCTAGTTCAGCTATAAAACAAAACTGATAAAATATTCGTGAATATCTCAACGAGTTTGACCTTTATACTGATTTTGAGCCGAATCGGAACTTGTCTCTGAATTCGTATACGAATACGTCGTATGAATGTCCGCCCCTGTAGCTCAGTGGGAGAGCGCTGGACTTCTGACCTATCCCGGTAGTGGCAGCCCGGGTTCGAGTCGCTTCGGCGCTCGCTGTTTGCTCCTGACTGGGATGGCCTGCGGCCGGTGGCAGCGGTCACACTCAAGGTCAGGTGACGTCAGTGAGCGGGGCGGATCGTGTCCAGGTATGTCGGGTACGTAACGTAAAACTTTCGTCTATAAATTATGCCGGCAAACAGGAATTGCGCGATCGGGAGGTGAGGTCAGGACCTGCGCAACAAGCTTTGCTTAGCGCGAGTCCTGACCTCGGAAATCCATCCATACAAAACATTCGGACTACATTTTTTTTTAAACTTGACGGACACCCAATGCCAATAGATGCCACATAACCTCAACAGTTGCGGCGTTACTAGGCACACCAGCCACCATACCGCTGTCAATGCTATCTGCGGTGTCTCCATTCATCGTAAATTACCCCGTTTTTCTTGCTTCTGATGACTGGATTATCTCCCGATCTCCAGTTTACCCGGCTCGGCTCCAGTGAGCCGCGTGTCCGCGTTCCTCGTCACGGCTGACCCGGCGGAGGCTCCGCGGCGGGGTGGGCGGGCCGGCCGTGACGTCACCAGGTCTGCACGTGACCTTGTGCACAGTGCAGAGCGGCAGGACACAAGGCCGGGCCGAGTCAGCTTCCGGACAGTGGTGCCGTCGCCGGCCGGTGCCACCGGAACGCTGCCGCCCCGCCCCGTCCCTGCCCGGCCCTGCCCTGCCCGTCCCTGCCCGGCCCTGCCCCGGCCCGAACGGCCCTGCCCCGGTCCTTCTCAGGCCTGTTACCAGAGACAAGCATCGGCCCTGCCAGACTCGCCACTTGGCAAACGCTCGCACGACACGGGAGAGGCCCGAACAGGAGCGCCGTATTTGTGCTATATCATGCTGAACATGAATCATATCGGATTAGATCAGACTTTGAGCCTCTGGCCGTGAGGCTGCACCAATAATGCCAACACATATAATGTGTGTCAAGCTACCGTCACAAGTGAATGTCGAATATGAGCTATGGCCGTTGAAGGCGAGAAGTGGAACAGCTTAAACTCGTCCTAACTGACACTAATGTCTTTATCTTACCAATTATCACATAAATATGATACACACTGTTTAGGCGTAAGCCCCGATATATTTGGTAAACGTATCTGTGTCGCTATGTTTGATAAATTATATATCGGCAGAAATGACGAGAAAAAAATGTACCCCAATTTGTTATGCGTGTATTTAAGCCTTTGCAACATTTTTAATGTGGATTTGCATGTTATAGTAGGTACTTGTTATTTAGCGCCGCGAAGCGGCGCGATTTTTTTTTGCTCGGGTGATATATAGGTGATAAAAGGTACCCCCATTTTGGGGACATCTTTTGTGGCAAAAAGGTAACCCCATTTTTTCCTCCGCATATTTGAGCCGGTCACCTTATTTTGGTATTCGAGCCTAAGAAATTCAGTTTTCGAATTCACAAAAATTGATTTTGTGGATATTTTTCCGAAAACAAATATTTTTGGGAGTCAAAAACCACAAAGCACAAATCCGAGATAGCCATTTGGAAGAGAATGTCATTTCCGTTCTTTTGCCGTTTTTTATTTGCAATTTGCTTTGAAACTCTATTTCTTACGATTTCGCAAACATTTATTGTTTTCCCACCAAAAATGGCGTGACATGGCATCATTAAAACGTTATTATTTCCCAAAATGCTGCATTAATTTCATTGAAATTTTGTGGGAAGACGTAGAATTGATGCAGTATAAAGTACTGCAAGTTTCATGTTGATATCTATTACAGTTTTAAAGTTTTGAGAAAATCTGAGAGGGGCAGATTCTGCCCCCCCCCCCCCCAGCAGGGCGCGTGTCGCCTGGGCTGCTTGAAATGTATCAGGTGCGCTGTTTTGTCCATCATTAAAGGGATTATACGGGTTTTTCCCAGAATAATTGAGTTACATAGTAAAACGTACTTATAAAGGGGGTAGAAGTCCCACGGTAGCCACATTTTTCTGGAAATTACCTCTTCTGCACGTAAGGACATTCCAAAGTGCGCGGTGATGCCACCGCGTATTTTCTGCAGGACCGGCTGAGGCAGAGCCAGTCATCTCTTTTATGCTAATAAAAACACCTCACGTATGGCATATTTCCGATAAAATAAGCAATATTTGAAAGAAAATAATAGTTTTGTTCCAACGACAGCAGCAGTTACCTAGTTTTCCCATACAATTATATATTTTTAATGAATTTTCATGCCAAAAAATAATATGCCACCACCAAATTCCCAACGCTAAAGGCCAGAGAAAAGAAAACCACAAAAACAAAACATCAACGAACAGTGTGTAGTAAAACAAAGTCCCGTCAGTTTTAAATTGTATAATAATTTTTGATCCAGTGTAGGACTTGCAGATAATTCAAAACTCTCAAATTGATCTTAAGATAAAAGTGGTGGACAGTAGTGCCGATCAAGTACTCGTTATCTGATACTAGTCTCGAAAAACGCCCAAGTTTTAACGCTGATAATTTCTGCAATAATGGACTAAATGAGCATTGAGGTCCCTGTTATATGTCTTAAACGTGTTTAAAGCTCATACAACTGCAAAAGAGTGCATTTACTTTCAGGAAGGAAACCCGTATAATCCCTTTAAAAGCAAGGGATACATACAAACATCAAATTCAATCACTTGAGAGAAGAAAAAAACTTCCGTTTCCATGACGTTTTCTCCTAAGATCATTGTTTTTCACGTTCAGTGCAGGGAACGCGCAGGGGGGGGGGGGGCATTTGCCCTTGATGTCCGCCCCCTGGATCCGCCAGTGGGGGCGGATACTCTCCCCCTTAGAAGTAAGTGATGAGAATAACCCAAAAGCATATGTATGGCAAAGCTTTCAGTATATTAATACTTTGATCACTGCACTGCGATGAAGAACGACAAAGACAACATCTCTCCTTTCACGTTGTCTTTGTCGTTCTTCATGGCAGTGCAGTGATCAAGGTATTCATATACCGAAAGCTTTGCCATACATCTGCGTTTGGGTTATTCTCATCACTTAATCCATCTGTCATGGATAAAACACACTCCCCCCTTAGGTTTTTGGAAATAGCGAAAAACGACACCATTTCGCGCCACCATTTTTGGTACAACTGCTTGCCTATCAATTGCCCAAATACTGTTAATTTATTTTCCTCGGGTCTCCTCAGGTCACGTCACTAAGTAAAGTCTAGTGATCCCACCTCCAAAAAATGTAAGGTTGTGCCGCAACGACATTGTTTGACCGATCAGTTAGATACTCACAGGATTTAATCAGGTCATAAACACCTACAATTCTGTTATTTCGGATATTTTTACATCAATGACCTAAGGTGAAGTCTATTTTGTGACCTCAGAAGGCATTGGAGAAACATGAAAATGCATATAAATCCACAGGAAATGGCTAAATTTGCCCAATTTTCACCAGAGTCTCGCATCAAACACACAAACGAGTCTCATCATCAACATACAAAGACCCAGTGGCAGATCTACGGTTGGGCAAAATGGGCAATTTACCCCCCGCCAAAAAAAAACTTAAATCGGCGCAATATTGACACATTTCCTGATATAGAAGAAAATCTAAGCAACTTTTGCTAAGGAAAGTTAGCTTTAAATCAGCTATCAATGCATAAGCAAGCCAAATCCGATGCGTTTTCAGAATTGTGTGAGATTTTTGGAATTCCCCCCAGACAAAAAAAAAACACCCGTTCTGGATCCGCCAACGCAAAGATCCATGTGGTATATTTATCCTGTGACTTCCACGAGGTAAAATCTATTCACCCTGAGGTCATTCGTCATTTTTCTTCCATAACTTTTTTTACCGAACCAGTAAGGCGCCGTAGTTGGCGATGAACGAGCGAACGCGAAGGAAAAGCATGGTGAATTTCAACTCGATCAGGGAAGTAGTTTCTGAGATACAAATACGTGGTGCACACGTGCGCACGTGCAGAAGCACCCCACCCCTGACTTGTGGGAAAGTGGCGGCTGAAAGATCCCTAACCACACACCAAATGTGAACACAATCGGCTCAGCAGTTTCCCCCACCCACTCCAAATTGTGTGGCGACGTTCCTCATCCAACAGCCCCCGATCTCCCCCACTCTGCCGCTAATGAGCAATTGTTCAAAGGATATTGCAATTCAAGATATTCCGGAAATAATTTAAAGATATATATTTTGGCTGGGAAATACTAAAACTTAGGAATATCATGACATTTACATTGGATTTGTATACATTTATCACCAGGTAAATATATTTTATTTTAATTGAATACCTATCAAGCGAAAAATGACATGGAAATACTGAAATCAGGGTGAGCAACATTTCTTGATTGGGGGAGGGGGGCATTTGCCCCATCAGTTAACATGTTAAAATAGGCCCTGTTATGTAAAGTAAGTGATGAAATTATATTTCATGATTATACAAAATGAATGCAATTGTGTATGTTGAATTGGGAATGAAGATTCTGTATTACCAACTGCGTGTCATACAGAGTGTTTCGTATGGAAAATGGAGTCATGATATTGTGGAATATTGAATCGCTTGGAAATTCAATTTTTTCATTTACTTCATCGGTTATCAGTAACCACATTATTTATCATATATTTTAGAAAAAGAGTAAGAAACTAATGAATTATACACAAAAGCTATGCAAAGAAACATAATCATGGTAAAGCTGTAACGGCAGACTCGGAAAAAAACAAAACAGCGAATGCCGTGACGGCATTCAGGTTATGCTAAAAAGTTAGCCTAAAGGGAAATAATGACCTTTTCCCACAAAAATGGAGTTAGCACTTGAAATCGACAGACGAGGCCAAATTATGATGTAAATTCTTCGTATTTTGCATAGAAAAATTCCTTACGAGAGATATTTCAAGTTAAAGTTGATAACACTTTTAACGACCGGTACTTGCAAGTACTTTTCGGTTTCCATCAAACTCCGTGCTTTTCCCGTATTGCTTTTTTTACGCGAAAATGTATTTTGCGTTCCGCTTGTTGTAATTATATGCCCGCCCATCCTTTACAGTTAACAACCATTGAATATAAAGGTAACCAAATTAGCAGTAAACTTTTGGACCCAACGGCTGCCTATTTAGTGGTTGCGACCCTCAATTTTTGCAAATTGGTTCATCTATTTTCAACATTAGGAGTTGTATATAGTTTTGTCTCTGGCTGTATATAACACCATGCTTTATATTATCATGCAAAATAATCATTTTTTCTCTCCAAAAATAACAAACAATACAAAAACTGGCAATTAAATCGGAAGCTCGCCGACGCACATTGACGGCGACCTATTTAGTGTCGGCGATTTGTTTAGAAGTGCCCATTCAACAACGTTGAACAGATTGATACAAAAGCGCCAGATGTGCCGCTTTCCAATAGTGGAGGGAAAATACCGATCATAAACTACTTAATAAGTGCTTATGTACTTGCTTTTTTTCTTTCAAACTTCCAATTTTTAATCAGGGAATAATTTTATTTAATCCTTAAATTTAGATCACATCATTTTAATACCATAACGGTAGCCAACTAAATTGTTGCTAACAAAATACAAACGTCATTGCGCCTTTACTGTACGCCTTGTGTAGTCGGGCGTACAGCTCGATTTAAACTCTGACTAATGCCAGACGGCTGTAGTCGGGCGTACAGCTCGATTTTAACTCTGACTAATGGGAGACGGCTGTAGTCGGGCGTACAGCTCGATTTTAACTCTGACTAATGGGAGACGGCTGTAGTCGGGCGTACAGCTCGATTTTAACTCTGACTAATGCGAGACGGCTGTAGTCGGGCGTACAGCTCGATTTGAACTCTGACTAATGCCAGACGGCTGTAGTCGGGCGTACAGCTCGATTTTAACTCTGACTAATGGGAGACGGCTGTAGTCGGGTGTACAGCTCGATTTAAACTCTGACTAATGCGAGACGGCTGTAGTCGGGCGTACAGCTCGATTTTAACTCTGACTAATGCCAGACGGCTGTAGTCGGGCGTACAGCTCGATTTTAACTCTGACTAATGGGAGACGGCTGTAGTCGGGTGTACAGCTCGATTTTAACTCTGACTAATGGGAGACGGCTGTAGTCGGGCGTACAGCTCGATTTTAACTCTGACTAATGGGAGACGGCTGTAGTCGGGCGTACAGCTCGATTTAAACTCTGACTAATGGGAGACGGCTGTAGTCGGGCGTACAGCTCGATTTTAACTCTGACTAATGCGATACGGCTGTAGTCGGGTGTACAGCTCTATTTTAACTCTGACTAATGGGAGACGGCTGTAGTCGGGCGTACAGCTCGATTTTAACTCTGACTAATGAGAGACGGCTGTAGTCGGGCGTACAGCTCGATTTAAACTCTGACTAATGGGAGACGGCTGTAGTCGGGCGTACAGCTCGATTTAAACTCTGACTAATGCCAGACGGCTGTAGTCGGGCGTACAGCTCGATTTTAACTCTGACTAATGGGAGACGGCTGTAGTCGGGCGTACAGCTCGATTTTAACTCTGACTAATGCCAGACGGCTGTAGTCGGGCGTACAGCTCGATTTTAACTCTGACTAATGCCAGACGGCTGTAGTCGGGCGTACAGCTCGATTTTAACTCTGACTAATGGGAGACGGCTGTAGTCGGGCGTACAGCTCGATTTTAACTCTGACTAATGCGAGACGGCATTTTATTGTAGTGCGTCGTATGCTAGGTTCAAATGCATCATTTGCCACATGTTTTTTATTCTCGTTTTTTTAATAAATAAAATTATAACTAGTGTTAATGAGATTGCTCCTTCGATTACAGCTTTCTTCGGAAAGATGGTTATTTGCTAGGCTGCTGCAGATGAATGAGATATGAAAATAATTATGAATAGATGGAACATATCCTTTTCACCGAAACCTTTCAAGCAATTTTTAGGAACGTTTTTACACTATTTATAGGTACTATTTCCAGGTCTTAGGTCTTCTAGGTCTTGATACTATTTCTATACTTTGTGTACTATATCACCGCTCTAAATACTAGGAATATCAAATCCCAACTTGTGCTATTTTGGTGGTCTCCCCTCGGCTGCTAGAGGAATGACTGATTGGCCGGCGGAGTGATCGGACAGAGTCGCTATATCGATTACATCGTGACCGGCCGGCTAACCCCGCGTCCGGCGTCACTGCTGCCATAAAGCACAGAAGGGGGTCACTCGGGGCGCCAAGGCCGCGCCCGCCGACCGCTGGCGTCGTCCGGTGGGCGGGGTCCTCTCCCCGACACCTCCTCCCCTCTCTCCCTCTCCCCCTCTCTCCTCCCCGCTCTACACACAGGGAGGCCGGGGCACACCCTAGCTGAAGGACTGGAGTCAGGAACGTCCCGACCTCCGGAACCAGCGGCGAACTGAGGGCAGGAAGCACTCCTCGCATTTGGCCGTCGATTCGTCTCACTTGACCTTAATTTATCCCGTGTCGATGCAGGCAATTTACGTGCGGTATCCCGATGTCTGAGCAGAGAACATTTCGAATCCGTCCGCATTTGGACAGTGAATGATATATAGCGGGTTGATATGTCCCTCACCTGTTTGCCAACAGATTAGCATTGTGTAACTCGCGCCGTTGACAGCTGAGTATAGCGTTGTATGGAGTCACCTTCAGCTCAGCTTGCAGGTATGCTGGTATTCCCTCGCACGGACCCGGCGGAGGTTGTGACGCTCTGTGACGAGGCGTGACGCTGCTGGCGGGCGTCACGCGTCACGGTTCGTCGGCGGCGTGACGACCCGCTGACCCGTCGGGTCGAGCCGGACCCCCCGCCGACAGGCGAGGCCGGCTGACCTCGGCGACCGTGGCCGAGCCGGGAGCCCGGCCGGCCGACTCCCCGACTCCCAGGCGGTCTCGTGTGGTGTTCTTTCTGTCTCTGTCTGTCTTGACCGTGGCCGAGCCGGGAGCCCGGCCGGCCGACTCCCCGACTCCCAGGCGGTCTCGTGTGGTGTTCTTTCTGTCTCTGTCTGTCTTGACCGTGGCCGAGCCGGGAGCCCGGCCGGCCGACTCCCCGACTCCCAGGCGGTCTCGTGTGGTGTCCTTTCTGTCTCTGTCTAGACCGTGGCCGAGCCGGGAGCCCGGCCGGCCGACTCCCCGACTCCCAGGCGGTCTCGTGTGCTGTTCTTTGGTATGTATACAGTGTGAACGGTGTACAGACTACAGAGCCTCAGGCTATGGAGCTTGTGATTACGTCACAGTCACACTGTACACGTGTCTAACAGAACACCTTACCGGGTATCACTGCCAGGTACTTACAAGTCTGCTGACTTAATTTTAGCACCTTGTCGGTTGCTCTCGAGCCGATGCGTGAATCTAATCTCTAATTTTACGAGGGGTTATATTGAGGAGCTCGTATATTGACATTTATACGCGCTGTGAAGAAACTACATCACATAATATACTGATTGGAATCGAGTTTCAAAGGCTTACTAGGAAATGTGACAATCACAAGTTCCGTTCGTACAATAAAGCATTCACTCAATCATCGCGAGTGGCACAAACAAACTCACTTCGTCAGATTCAGCTCGCTGGTTTCGCAGCGGGGGTTTTCGCGGACCGTCCTTGCAAGGCGCTGGGCCAGTGCACGGATGACTGGAGCAGGAGGTAGGTGATTAAATACGGTTACGATCCAATATTTCAATCGTCATCCACAGAATCGCGTCGGTCGGTCGGATACACGCATATCGGTTGGAGAGTGACTTATCAGAGGATGTGGTACAAATGTGGCCTGCCTGTCTACTTGTGGATGGGGATGTGGTCCACAGGATGAAGGATGTGGTAAACAAGCTAAGCATGTTATTAAAGGGCTTAATAACGGGAGGCTGGTATTCCGAACATTAATCCCTAATATGTGAGAAGAGACGAATGTATGGTAACATTTAAAGCCATGCTACCTCCGTAATGAGGACATCCACAATTGGCAGCTTAATGAAGGCACTGTACAGTGTACTGTCATTCGATATTTCATCTTTTTTTTTGGTAAATTGCTCATAGCGAATGAAATTAGAACCCAAGCTTCTATCCATAAAAGCCTGGATTCTAACTTTATTCGCTATGGGCAATTCACCGAAAAAAATATGAAATATCGAAGAATACCGGAAGAAACGTAGCTGTTGCATGCAACAGCTACGTTTCTTCTGCTGCATTTTGCACTTAAGCTACGTTTTAAACTACACTTTCTTTCAGTAAAAACACAATGTTGAGGGAATGTCGGTGAAACGCTTATTTTCTGTTTACATTTTATACTCATTGCTTTAAGTTTTTTCAACAGTCAACCGTCATCTTGCATACTTTATTGGGCACGAGACTCACTGTAACACACAAAAGATGCTGTGGAAAATAACTTCAACAAGATAAAACCCACATACTCAAGGTCAGATTTTCAACTGTGTTCGTTTTATCTTTTTACATAGATAACTGTAGTAACATACAGTTACCTATAACCTACAGTAACGTACCTACATTAACGTACAGTTACCTATAACCTACAGTAACGTACCTACATTAACGTACAGTTACCTACAGTAATGTAGGTACAGTAACGTACCTAAATTAACGTACAGTTACCTATAACCTACAGTAACGTACCTACATTAACGTACAGTTACCTATAACCTACAGTAACGTACCTACATTAACGTACAGTTACCTATAACCTACAGTAACGTACCTACATTAACGTACAGTTACCTACAGTAATGTAGGTACAGTAACGTACCTACATTAACGTACAGTTACCTATAACCTACAGTAACGTACCTACATTAACGTACAGTTACCTATAACCTACAGTAACGTACCTACATTAACGTACAGTTACCTACAGTAATGTAGGTACAGTAACGTACCTACATTAACGTACAGTTACCTATAACCTACAGTAACGTACCTACATTAACGTACAGTTACCTATAACCTACAGTAACGTACCTACATTAACGTACAGTTACCTACAGTAATGTAGGTACAGTAACGTACCTAAATTAACGTACAGTTACCTATAACCTACAGTAACGTACCTACATTAACGTACAGTTACCTATAACCTACAGTAACGTACCTACATTAACGTACAGTTACCTATAACCTACAGTAACGTACCTACATTAACGTACAGTTACCTACAGTAATGTAGGTACAGTAACGTACCTACATTAACGTACAGTTACCTATAACCTACAGTAACGTACCTACATTAACGTACAGTTACCTATAACCTACAGTAACGTACCTACATTAACGTACAGTTACCTACAGTAATGTAGGTACAGTAACGTACCTAAATTAACGTACAGTTACCTATAACCTACAGTAACGTACCTACATTAACGTACAGTTACCTATAACCTACAGTAACGTACCTACATTAACGTACAGTTACCTATAACCTACAGTAACGTACCTACATTAACGTACAGTTACCTACAGTAATGTAGGTACAGTAACGTACCTACATTAACGTACAGTTACCTATAACCTACAGTAACGTACCTACATTAACGTACAGTTACCTACAGTAATGTAGGTACAGTAACGTACCTACATTAACGTACAGTTACCTATAACCTACAGTAACGTACCTACATTAACGTACAGTTACCGTTACGTACAGTTATGTGATTTTTGATTTTAATTGTGTTTTTCCTTTTTTGGACACAATTTATGCGTTTTTCAACAATATGGTAAGTTCAGATTGCTCACAATAAATCGTCAATATAAATAGACACAATTGTCTCGGCAAGACAGAAGGTTCCCAAGTCGGTAAGAGGTAAATGACAACTCTTCCTTGTGATAAGTCAGCTTAACGAGGAGTCAATAAGTGAGCTGCATTAAACATAATTATGAAGACTTGAAGTATTGAATGCGTCATTAGCAAGTCATACAGGTAATATAAGACAGGTTTCGAGATGTAAATGTAGCATATCCGATTTCTATCATAGCCCTCTACCACATATCCAACACTTGTTTCAACCGTCTCATTTTGAAGTGTTATACCACCAGCCTGAATCATTTGAGTAACGTGTATACAATGTGTATAATTTGTTGAAGGTCACTGGCACTTTGACCAACAGTGATATAGGTTCTAAGGAGGGTACCACGGACAAGGAAATTGTCTCCACGGCTAGGTGTTTTCAGACCAATCCCGTCTTTGCTTTGCTGATTTCTGGGTTAACCCGCGCGGCGCTGGGGGGGGGGGGGGGGGTGTAAATTTGACCCCCCTCCCGGATTTTCTCCATAACTTGACAACTATGACAGATATCAAAGTGAAACTTACAGTAGCTTATGGTGCATCAATTCTACGTCTTCTGCCATTTTTTTTTAATTCGTGAAAATTTGTGGCAGATAATGACGTTTTAGTGACAGATAATGACGTTAGTGCCATGTTATTTTTGGTGAAAAAACGTTAAATGTTTGCAAAATCGTAGAAAATAGCGTGTTACTACAAATTGCAAATAAAAGGCGTCAAAAGAAGGGAAATAACATTGTCTTTGACATGGCTATCTCATATTTCCAAAATTTTGGGTTTTTGACCCCCAAAATGCAAAAAACTGATTTTTGGGGAAGAATTTCCACAAAAGTTTTTGTTCGAAGATTTAAAAAAAAAACGGAAGATATATTAGAGAACCGAGTATGAACGATGTTCAAACCAAATTTCAAAGCAATTTATTTATTTTTGACTGACTTATGGCTCTCTAAGAACAAGTAACTCATGACGTCATTTTTCTTAATTGCGTTTTTTGGCTATTACTGACCAGATACAGACAAATAAATGCCACCACTGTATTTCGAAGACAAAACTAGTCTGGAAACATGCAATGTTTATTTAGATTAATCAATTTCAAATTTTGACCTTATTGTGATCTGACCTTGACCTGAGGACGATTATATGGTGTCAGGCTGTGAAAATGGCTGCTTCTATCGAATTATACGTGTAAAATAACCCATACAACATGTGTCGCATGGCTTTCGTAGACCTGTGACCTTGTGTGACCTGACCTTGACCTTGACCTTTGCTTACAATTTCACTTTTACTTATGCGGGAAATACATTATACACTCTGGAGCACTTTGTGACATAATAGTTGCAATATAAGGCTTTGGATGGAAAGTATAGCCCCAAAAACTCAAATACTTACATTTTACATTTGACCTGACCGTGACCTGACATGTGACCTTATTTTAAGAATTTCGAGTATGCATTCGATTCTTCTCGTTGAGAGCTTCCGATCGCCGCATTGCGCGTCTCGCTGCGGTTATTGGTTCGGAAGATACGAGGGGGGGGGGGGGGGGGTAAAATTTACCCCCCAGCGCCGCGCGTTCGGCTGGAGACCCCAGCGCCGCGCGGGTTAAGGGCGACATCATGGATTCCAGTCTTTTCAGCCCTAGATCGTTATTTATGACCATAAATATCCAACAGATTGTTATACCAGTCATTCGCTCCTAAATAGGATTGCCTGTGGTGGGTGGCAGCCGCCGTATTTTTGGTCAGATGGGGGTCATGGGCGTGACTAATAGTCTCGTAAAGACAGGAACGCCGGCTTTCGTCACTACTCTGTAGCGTTTAATTCGAATTTCACGATCGGATGCTGGGGCGCAACATGTGTCATGCTTATTGCTTCGCTACACCATGATCACCTTCATATCATCTGTCCATCCAATAACGAAAACAAAGGATGGGGGAGAGATATAGAGAGAAGGAGAGGGAGGGAGAGAGGAGGGAGAGACAGGGAGGGAGAGGGATGGAGGGAGAGAGGAGGGAGAGAGGAGGGAGATAAAAGGAGGGAGAGAACAAGAGGGGTAGAAAAGGAAGGAGAGATAACGAGAGAGAGAGAGAGAGAGAGAGAGAGAGAGAGAGAGAGAGAGAGAGAGAGAGAGAGAGAGAGAGAGAGAGAGAGAGAGAGAGAGAGAGAGAGAGAGAGAGAGAGAGAGAGAGAGAGAGAGAGAGAGAGAGAGAGAGAGAGAGAGAGAGAGAGAGAGAGAGAGAGAGAGAGAGAGAGAGAGAGAGAGAGAGAGAGAGAGAGAGAGAGAGAGAGAGAGAGAGAGAGAGAGAGAGAGAGAGAGAGAGAGAGAGCGAGAGCGAGAGCGAGAGCGAGAGCGAGAGCGAGAGCGAGAGCGAGAGCGAGAGCGAGAGCGAGAGCGAGAGCGAGAGCGAGAGCGAGAGCGAGAGCGAGAGCGAGAGCGAGAGCGAGAGCGAGAGCGAGAGCGAGAGCGAGAGCGAGAGCGAGAGCGAGAGCGAGAGCGAGAGCGAGAGCGAGAGCGAGAGCGAGAGCGAGAGCGAGAGCGAGAGCGAGAGCGAGAGCGAGAGCGAGAGCGAGAGCGAGAGCGAGAGCGAGAGCGAGAGCGAGAGCGAGAGCGAGAGCGAGAGCGAGAGCGAGAGCGAGAGCGAGAGCGAGAGCGAGAGCGAGAGCGAGAGCGAGAGCGAGAGCGAGAGCGAGAGCGAGAGCGAGAGCGAGAGCGAGAGCGAGAGCGAGAGCGAGAGCGAGAGCGAGAGCGAGAGCGAGAGCGAGAGCGAGAGCGAGAGCGAGAGCGAGAGCGAGAGCGAGAGCGAGAGCGAGAGCGAGAGCGAGAGCGAGAGCGAGAGCGAGAGCGAGAGCGAGAGCGAGAGCGAGAGCGAGAGCGAGAGCGAGAGCGAGAGCGAGAGCGAGAGCGAGAGCGAGAGCGAGAGCGAGAGCGAGAGCGAGAGCGAGAGCGAGAGCGAGAGCGAGAGCGAGAGCGAGAGCGAGAGCGAGAGCGAGAGCGAGAGCGAGAGCGAGAGCGAGAGCGAGAGCGAGAGCGAGAGCGAGAGCGAGAGCGAGAGCGAGAGCGAGAGCGAGAGCGAGAGCGAGAGCGAGAGCGAGAGCGAGAGCGAGAGCGAGAGCGAGAGCGAGAGCGAGAGCGAGAGCGAGAGCGAGAGCGAGAGCGAGAGCGAGAGCGAGAGCGAGAGCGAGAGCGAGAGCGAGAGCGAGAGCGAGAGCGAGAGCGAGAGCGAGAGCGAGAGCGAGAGCGAGAGCGAGAGCGAGAGCGAGAGCGAGAGCGAGAGCGAGAGCGAGAGCGAGAGCGAGAGCGAGAGCGAGAGCGAGAGCGAGAGCGAGAGCGAGAGCGAGAGCGAGAGCGAGAGCGAGAGCGAGAGCGAGAGCGAGAGCGAGAGCGAGAGCGAGAGCGAGAGCGAGAGCGAGAGCGAGAGCGAGAGCGAGAGCGAGAGCGAGAGCGAGAGCGAGAGCGAGAGCGAGAGCGAGAGCGAGAGCGAGAGCGAGAGCGAGAGCGAGAGCGAGAGCGAGAGCGAGAGCGAGAGCGAGAGCGAGAGCGAGAGCGAGAGCGAGAGCGAGAGCGAGAGCGAGAGCGAGAGCGAGAGCGAGAGCGAGAGCGAGAGCGAGAGCGAGAGCGAGAGCGAGAGCGAGAGCGAGAGCGAGAGCGAGAGCGAGAGCGAGAGCGAGAGCGAGAGCGAGAGAGCGAGAGCGAGGGAGAGGTCGGGCTATGTCGGCCAATGAGGCCAATTATCATACATATTCTCCAGCCCAAAAGTAATTTCTGCACCTCCCCGCCCTCTGAATGGCCACCATGCGCCCATAACACCTCGGGATTTGTGGGTGCGGCTTGAATTTCCAATGCCGGCTTGTGACTAATCAACGATTAGTCGCATTGATTGGAAATATAATGGCCAGAAACAGAGTGGGGTGGAGTCTTATCTTGCAAATGGAATTACTGCACCGTAACTAAGGTGTGTAAATGTGCTGTATTATGTTACATTTCTAAATATGTTGCCTGAACCTGAAACGTGAGTTATGTGGCAAATGATAACTGGTTTGTGTGTTACTAATGAACTAATATTTCTCTTCGTGCTAGTTTTTCTCTACTGCTAGCTGGAGCACCCTCGCGCAAATAAACTAACACAATATTGCTAGTTTCTTTGCGGATGAATTTCTTTTTAACTGAACGCCAGATTGCCCCTTCCCTGTACATGTGACAAAATCACTCCACATCTATATCTGACGTCGGTGTTACGCTGCAATTCATCGCTGAAGTCTCTGATATGTTGTCAGCTTTGCGTTGCATTCTCCAGCATCAAGCCTCGCCTTTGTCGCCTTCTCTATGTAGTTACATCGCTTTCTCTATGTAGTTTGGCGCGGGAAAACCGTCTGTTTGCTGGCACGAGCCCCCGCAGTGTCCCTGGGTGCCGTATTCATCTGTCGAGCCGCTCCCGTTATGGTCTGGGCGGGTCTCTTCTCGCTTTATCGTGACTGGGCGACTTTATATCATGGATAGAGGCCAGGGTGAGGTCAAGGGGTCGCCCCGTGCCCGTCAAACACAGGAGAGCTGTCCCACGCGGCCAGAGCCACCGCCCGTCGCCCCTCGACGGACTGCGACAGCGCGCCGGACTGAGATGTCACGCGACTGATGGTTTGCCCGGGAACGTCGGCATTGCGCGGGTGGTAGCCGGCCTCTAATGGATCTGGTTGCAATCTGTGGCCCAGATCTGCGGGCGCATGCCTCGGCTTGGCTCGAACAAAGGCCCGGCCAGCCGGGATATGGGCTGGTCTCATATGACGTATAGTTATCCGAGCCGAGCATGCACGCCGGATAAAGCCGCTGCCTGGGTGATAATAAACTGGACTGAGCGTATAGTTATGCACGTGAGACTGGCATTTACTTTAGGTGGACATACATACAACAACATAATACAACATTCCCACGTGGAGACAGCAAGACAGACAGACATACACAGTACACACAGACATAGATAAATAGGTATAAACATACGTACACAAATATATAGAAACATACGCGCAGCATACATGCCATAACACGACAGACATGCCACTTTAATCATGATCGTTCATCGTCTTCTGACAGAAGCTGTGTGCCTGCTAGTACTACACAGTACACAATGTTCATCATCTTCAAACATCTAACCAAGCCGCTAATGTGTTGGGGGAAAGCCAAGCAGCTGCACTCAACCCGCGCCATACATATTGCCATCCAGCGCGGCCCCGCAATCGTCCGGAGAGCACTACCCGGCGATAAATTGCGGGCCTTGTGGCGTGTCGCGGGCCGACCGCAGGCCACTCATGGCCCCCGCAAGGCCGTCCAACCTGCAGCCTGGCCTGATTATGCCACGTAATGGCTGAGCTCTGCGCCGGGCTGCCATTGAACAGTGCCGGGCACCGCCGCCGCGACCCACGGTAGTCAGAGTCGGTGGTCGGCCAGTCAGACTCACGGGAACAGCGACATGTCAGACTGAGTAGTAGGTCAGCAAGACTCAAGGGAACGCTTACAGACAGACTCACGGGAACAGCGACATGTCAGACCGAGTAGTAGGTCAGCAACACTCAAGGGGACGCTTACAGACAGACTCACGGGAACAGCGACATGTCAGACTGAGTAGTAGGTCAGCAACACTCAAGGGGACGCTTACAGACAGACTCACGGGAACAGCGACATGTCAGACTGAGTAGTAGGTCAGCAACACTCAAGGGGACGCTTACAGACAGACTCACGGGAACAGCGACATGTCAGACTGAGTAGTAGGTCAGCAACACTCAAGGGGACGCTTACAGACAGACTCACGGGAACAGCGACATGTCAGACTGAGTAGTAGGTCAGCAACACTCAAGGGGACGCTTACAGACAGACTCACGGGAACAGCGACATGTCAGACTGAGTAGTAGGTCAGCAACACTCAAGGGGACGCTTACAGACAGACTCACGGGAACAGCGACATGTCAGACTGAGTAGTAGGTCAGCAACACTCAAGGGGACGCTTACAGACAGACTCACGGGAACAGCGACATGTCAGACTGAGTAGTAGGTCAGCAACACTCAAGGGGACGCTTACAGACAGACTCACGGGAACAGCGACATGTCAGACCGAGTAGTAGGTCAGCAACACTCAAGGGGACGCTTACAGACAGACTCACGGGAACAGCGACATGTCAGACTGAGTAGTAGGTCAGCAAGACTCAAGGGAACGCTTACAGACAGACTCACGGGAACAGCGACATGTCAGACTGAGTAGTAGGTCAGCAACACTCAAGGGGACGCTTACAGACAGACTCACGGGAACAGCGACATGTCAGACTGAGTAGTAGGTCAGCAAGACTCAAGGGAACGCTTACAGACAGACCCACGGGAACAGCGACATGTCAGACTGAGTAGTAGGTCAGCAAGACTCAAGGGAACGCTTACAGACAGACCCACGGGAACAGCGACATGTCAGACTGAGTAGTAGGTCAGCAAGACTCAAGGGAACGCTTACAGACAGACCCACGGGAACAGCGACATGTCAGACTGAGTAGTAGGTCAGCAAGACTCAAGGGAACGCTTACAGACAGACCCACGGGAACAGCGACATGTCAGACCGAGTAGTAGGTCAGCAACACTCAAGGGGACGCTTACAGACAGACTCACGGGAACAGCGACATGTCAGACTGAGTAGTAGGTCAGCAACACTCAAGGGGACGCTTACAGACAGACTCACGGGAACAGCGACATGTCAGACCGAGTAGTAGGTCAGCAACACTCAAGGGGACGCTTACAGACAGACTCACGGGAACAGCGACATGTCAGACTGAGTAGTAGGTCAGCAAGACTCAAGGGAACGCTTACAGACAGACTCACGGGAACAGCGACATGTCAGACTGAGTAGTAGGTCAGCAACACTCAAGGGGACGCTTACAGACAGACTCACGGGAACAGCGACATGTCAGACTGAGTAGTAGGTCAGCAAGACTCAAGGGAACGCTTACAGACAGACCCACGGGAACAGCGACATGTCAGACTGAGTAGTAGGTCAGCAAGACTCAAGGGAACGCTTACAGACAGACCCACGGGAACAGCGACATGTCAGACTGAGTAGTAGGTCAGCAAGACTCAAGGGAACGCTTACAGACAGACCCACGGGAACAGCGACATGTCAGACTGAGTAGTAGGTCAGCAAGACTCAAGGGAACGCTTACAGACAGACCCACGGGAACAGCGACATGTCAGACTGAGTAGTAGGTCAGCAACACTCAAGGGGACGCTTACAGACAGACTCACGGGAACAGCGACATGTCAGACTGAGTAGTAGGTCAGCAAGACTCAAGGGGACGCTTACAGACAGACCCACGGGAACAGCGACATGTCAGACCGAGTAGTAGGTCAGCAACACTCAAGGGGACGCTTACAGACAGACCCACGGGAACAGCGACATGTCAGACCGAGTAGTAGGTCAGCAACACTCAAGGGGACGCTTACAGACAGACTCACGGGAACAGCGACATGTCAGACTGAGTAGTAGGTCAGCAAGACTCAAGGGGACGCTTACAGACAGACCCACGGGAACAGCGACATGTCAGACTGAGTAGTAGGTCAGCAACACTCAAGGGGACGCTTACAGACAGACTCACGGGAACAGCGACATGTCAGACTGAGTAGTAGGTCAGCAACACTCAAGGGAACGCTTACAGACAGACCCACGGGAACAGCGACATGTCAGACTGAGTAGTAGGTCAGCAAGACTCAAGGGAACGCTTACAGACAGACCCACGGGAACAGCGACATGTCAGACTGAGTAGTAGGTCAGCAAGACTCAAGGGAACGCTTACAGACAGACCCACGGGAACAGCGACATGTCAGACCGAGTAGTAGGTCAGCAACACTCAAGGGGACGCTTACAGACAGACTCACGGGAACAGCGACATGTCAGACTGAGTAGTAGGTCAGCAACACTCAAGGGGACGCTTACAGACAGACTCACGGAACAGCGACATGTCAGACTGAGTAGTAGGTCAGCAACACTCAAGGGAACGCTTACAGACAGACCCACGGGAACAGCGACATGTCAGACTGAGTAGTAGGTCAGCAACACTCAAGGGAACGCTTACAGACAGACCCACGGGAACAGCGACATGTCAGACTGAGTAGTAGGTCAGCAACACTCAAGGGGACGCTTACAGACAGACCCACGGGAAAAGCGACATGTCAGACTGAGTAGTAGGTCAGCAAGACTCAAGGGAACGCTTACAGACAGACCCACGGGAACAGCGACATGTCAGACTGAGTAGTAGGTCAGCAAGACTCAAGGGAACGCTTACAGACAGACCCACGGGAACAGCGACATGTCAGACCGAGTAGTAGGTCAGCAACACTCAAGGGGACGCTTACAGACAGACTCACGGGAACAGCGACATGTCAGACTGAGTAGTAGGTCAGCAACACTCAAGGGGACGCTTACAGACAGACTCACGGGAACAGCGACATGTCAGACTGAGTAGTAGGTCAGCAACACTCAAGGGAACGCTTACAGACAGACCCACGGGAACAGCGACATGTCAGACTGAGTAGTAGGTCAGCAACACTCAAGGGAACGCTTACAGACAGACCCACGGGAACAGCGACATGTCAGACTGAGTAGTAGGTCAGCAACACTCAAGGGGACGCTTACAGACAGACTCACGGGAACAGCGACATGTCAGACTGAGTAGTAGGTCAGCAAGACTCAAGGGGACGCTTACAGACAGACTCACGGGAACAGCGACATGTCAGACTGAGTAGTAGGTCAGCAAGACTCAAGGGGACGCTTACAGACAGACTCACGGGAACAGCGACATGTCAGACTGAGTAGTAGGTCAGCAACACTCAAGGGAACGCTTACAGACAGACCCACGGGAACAGCGACATGTCAGACTGAGTAGTAGGTCAGCAAGACTCAAGGGGACGCTTACAGACAGACCCACGGGAACAGCGACATGTCAGACTGAGTAGTAGGTCAGCAAGACTCAAGGGGACGCTTACAGACAGACCCACGGGAAAAGCGTGAGGCAGGCATAAGGGTAGAGCGTGGTAGCAATGGGTCAGACCCACCGTTGCGGCGTCCAGCAAACCAACTGGTGGAGGATCATTTTAGACCCACGGGTGCAACTGACATACGGATAGAGCGTGAAGAGTCGTGCCTTACCGACGGGTACAGCGTGACAGTGACATATCCGACCAACGGGCAGAGTGTCAGGCACATACATCAGTACCGCGTCCAGGCGACATGACAAACACACGGGTAAAGCATGACCATTGTCGTAGCAAGGAGTTCTCGAGCATATCACATTTTCCAACAGGTGCCTCTTGAAATGTGTGAGTCACGCTACTCTACGGAGGCATAGTAGCAGAAATGGTGCAGCACGACACTACTTTGCAGGGGCGTAGTTTCTCATAATCAGTTGTTGGGGCTGACATCAGGTCGCTGAAGTCAGGTCAAGCCAAGGCATACCAGAGCAAGTTTATTCTCATCCAATTTTCCCATCATGAATAGCGGTTTCGTTTGATATACAAGAAAATGTCTTATTTTTAATTTGATTTTCTTAGTGTTTTTTATTGTTACCCTCTTATTGTTGCTCTTTATCAAATATCTGCTTGAAGTTAAGTGGGCTGTAGCCCGCTCAACTGAATAGGATCCTATATTATAACCCCCTGCTATTTTGGTTGATTGGAGACATTAAAGCTTAGAGAGTAAATAAAAGTTCTGAGACATTAAATCCCCCAAACGGGTGTCAAAGTCAACAGAGGGCCTTTAGGGCATTAGTTTTCAGGCCACTGGCTTGTTGCCACTCGTCAGGGTATCGTACTTCATGTTCATTTCGACGCTTGGCACAATATGAAAAAGGTCCCGGTCCGAGCATATATCATGTGTGGTATTTGCGGTACAGTCGCTACGCTACGCCCTTGAGCATGACAGCGATATATCAGACCCACGGGGTCAGCGCTAGTCAAGCCCACCGATACATGGCGCAGCGGCGATATACTAGTATCATATCGCACTAGTATCATGTGCTATACTAGTATCATAACGCACTAGTATCATGCACTATACTAGTATCATAACGCACTGTCTTTGATGAGGCACTTGCAGGGGCCCAGGAACGATTTTAAAGTTTGGGGGGGGGGGGGCGCAGAAAACAAAAATATTCCGGCAATCTTCTCACTTCTAATCTTGGTGCACCTATTCGTTCTCAAATTTCCTCATTGGAAACTGAAAAGACGGTTCGAAAGCTCATCAAAAATCACTTTGAAACTTATGATACATATTTTGGTTCAGGTCAATATTGAGGTCACCAGAGGTCATCAAATGTCAGATTTTCCAGTTTTGGGACATTGATCCAGAAACCCCCAAATATCTCGGGAACTATGATAGCTAGGAACAAACAGAAAACAACAATCGAAAGCTCTTGAAATATTTAATGATATAGTATCATCAAATTCTATCTCCGATTAATAGTTGAGGCTCCAGAGGTCATCAAATATCAAAAGGTCATTTTTTTTTGCCAAAACGTTCGCAAATAACTGTTTACCTGATAAAGATACGGCAATGATTTTAACGACATCAAATTCGTCTCAACAAAGCGCTTCGAATCACATTAATTTGGACCAGTTTAGGTCAACTTAGAAATTTGATCTCAGGTCAAGGTCAAGTGGCGACCCAAGTAGGTCATGTTGCATATTGGGAAACGTGTCTCGACGAGACAAACACATTGATGCAGATTTCACTTCTTTATCTTCATTTTATCGAGAGTTATTGACACAATTTTTTTTGGTGACCTCAGCTGACCTCGGCTGACCCTGTAGGGGTCACTGAACAAAAATTGAACCTGGATCATCAATAATAGCCTATGATAAAATAATCCAGAAGGAATTTGACTGATATCATGCGTATCCTCGGAATAGGAAACATTTTAATATTTCCCCATGACTTATAATGGAAGGTCACGAAATTGACTCGACCGCGCCCAGCCAGGAATTAACTCGGGCGCTGCTCGGGCAACTTGGGCTCAACATGGGCATAGCCCCAGCTAGCCCAACATACGAGTTTTTCTGCTTGGGCTCAGCTCGGGCTTCGGCTGGGCAGAGCGAACCTGGGCAAGCCCGAGACCGAGTTGAGCCCAACAACGCGACTTTCCACTATTATCGGGCTGAAATTGGGCATGCCCGACCATAATTCAGTGTGGGGGGGGGGGGGGGGGGTCTAAATGCCCCGCCCCCGGCACGGCGCGGGTTATCATAAAAGCAAAAGTTAGAAAAAAGTGGGGGTCATGACACCCCCGTTTCCTACTATGAACCGTATGCCTTTGTAAACCCACCTATCGTCTGATAAAATGATCGTACCTGACGCCTGACGTTTTTTTTCTTGAAGAAGCTCACCAGTTTGGGCTGCACCGCCCGCTTCATCACCGTATCACGGTAACCTACGACATTTACGATAACTCTTGCTTGCAATAATTGCCGCCCCGTCGGCAGAGACAGAGAGGACAGCTAGAGGGCCGCACGCCAGTTTGACCATATCCGTAACGTTGACGGGATGAACTTATACACAAATTGCAGCAGATGTTTATCGCCGTCAGTGCGTCATTTTAACGACGACGCGCCAAGCCGACAACTGCTACCAAATGTACTGCTACCAAAGTTTTCCATTATATCTCATAGAACATAATGGGAAAAGGAAAAGGAAGGAAAAAAAGGTATACGATACTGCAATAAAGACAAAGCTATATAATAATAATACTTATGACATGCTATAAAAGAAAACGAAAAAAAATGAAAATGACATAAAGAGGCTTTCATTTTATATATAACTTTTTGTGAAGAAAATTGAAAGACTTCATTTTTAGGGAAACTTCTGCTCACCAAAGTTGGAGGCGGGGGGGGGGGGGGGGACGCCGCCCCCCCCCCCCCCCGGTCCAGATGTTGGGGGGCAAGCGCCCCCGGTGCCCCCCCTTTTTCCCGGGCCCCTGTGCACTTGGGAGCACCCCTCGCCACCGCAACGCTACAACATGTGTGGGGGAGTGGTTAACTCGTAAACGTAGCTGTGTGAGAGGAGAGGTCGTAAACGCATCTCTTGCCCGATTGTGGGAGATTACACGAAGATGTTAAACGGCTTATGCGTTTAGCCAGTCTTTTATGGAATGGCAATTGGCTTGACCTTTGGAGGTTGATGTGTCTTTATGACTTGCTAACTAAGCAATTATATGAACGGCACTCTTGTGTGTACCGCTACCCATTCGCGTTTCAAACAGTCGCCTGTTACAAACCGTGCAATTAGGCTCGCAAATGGAGGGAAAGAATGTGGCGGCTATTGCCCTTACGGCGGGAAAGGTTGCTACGCTGTTCCCAGCCTGAGAATAATGCGGTTGCACATGTTGTCAGTCGGGTTTGACGGTTCCAGTACACAGGAATGACTATCGGTGCAGTACTCCGCTGCCAAGAGTGACCTGAATAACAATGGTCAGATTCCAGTGTGTCGGTAACATCGCACCAATTCCATATATCGTCGTCTTGTTACCGAATACCGATTCCGACTGATAATGTCCGATCTCTCAAGTCTCAGTGGCCCCGTTTACATAGCATACATACATTTCACTAACTTTCCACAGTTGTGGACTTTTTAGCCTTTTCTATTGGAATTTCCCTAGATTTGAGGTGGCGTTCTTTCATTTATTCTGATCTACTTCCTTACGCGTGTAGTTGTATGCTGCGCCAATGCGACGAAATAATCCGTGTGTATTTTCGCCAAGTGTTGGATTAACTGTGCACTGTGCAGGGGCGGGTCCGCTACACATTTGTACATCGCTGCCTTGTTGCCGCACGCGTGTTTATAATTTGTGGGAGAAGTTCTCAAGCCACTTGCGCGCACACCGTGCTGCCCTGACGGTGATGACTGAAATTAGCGAGTCGCTGTGTGAAGGCCAGTCCTCTGGCCTTGTGCCCGCGGCTCAGTGATTTGGTCGAAACAAGCTCATACCGCACGACGACCGACGTAAATCTTGTCGAAATGTCGCGGAGGGCTTTTCAGTAGCGGGATCCCGGCTGACGTACAGATGTCATTTATCTTCAGAACGACGATGATTTGATGTTTTGGTCATCGTGTAATGTATAAGAGCGTCAGAGGCAGTTGCATCACAGCTTATTGGCATGCATTTATACAATATGCATTATTGGGAACCTTTCAATTGCGTGATGATCCAGTTGGTGATATGCTTATCACCCGAAATGTATTGCACGATAATGTAAAATTAGTTTACAGCTGAAGTTTGTTCACCATTGACTCACGTGCTTTGATGAAAAAGTTTAAAACATATTTATTTGTGGGCGGGAGTCCAAAAATGGAGAATTTGTAGGCTGAAGGTCACGTGATCTGCCGTTTTTGGACTATAGATCATTTACATCAACATTCTACATCAACGACAGTGGCGGATCTAGGTTTAGAGTTTGGGGGGGGGGGGGAATTTAGCTCCGTTTCATCAGCGAAAAGTTGTTGACCGGGGGGGGGGGGGGAGGCGTCGGGTCGTCAGCGCCAGAGTCGTTGAGTGGGGGGGGGGGGGGGGGGCGGTCGGGTCGTCAGCACGAAAGAGTCGTTGAGCGAGGGAGAGGGGGTAAATCACGCCTTCCCGGAACAAAAATCACAACCTCCCAGAACGGTTTGGGCAGGATAATAGAACAACGGGTAGAACAGTAAGGAATGTAACGCCCAAATGAAGACAAGATATACTTTTTATCGTAATTGTTTTGTCTATTATAAATTAAAGGTATTGTTTGCTATCAATAACTTCTATTTCCATATATTACATCTTTATTTATTGAATTCAACGCCAGCAAATATACGAAGTAGTATTCAAAGTAGTGTATTTGCAGTACATGTAGTAGCATTTGGAAGCGTTCATATTAAATTCTGCTACGAAGTAGTAGTCGAAGTAGTGTATATTTCAGTACTGTAGTAGCATTTGGAAGCGATCAGCGGTCGTTCCGACATATTTTAACCCCCAAGCCGATTTAATCCCATTACGCCCGGAATATCGAAAAATGATAAATAAAACGTTGTAGCTAAGACTTGTAGCTATCTGTTTCAGAAGTTGGATTTAAAATATGTACCATAGGTTACGAGTCGAGATACAGCCTCGGGCAACTTTGTAATGTCAAGCTAATACAAAAAGAAAATAATGTCTAATTTTCAGCTGGCGATATCTCCCATATACATAATTCGAATTATATAAACAAATTATATAACAGGATACCTGGATTTGACACGAAATTTTCGGCCTCTTATTTTAGAGCCGAAATTTGAAACGGAGAGCTGTTAACCCGCGCACTGCAGGGGGTTTGCACCGAACACGAACTGCAGGGGTTTTAGTGGGGGCGGGTTGATTTTCGCCCCCCAGTGAGATCTTGAAAACTATGCTACGTAGCGACAAGCAGAAAACGGCATTTGATAGTTTGATACAAGTTCTATCGAAAGTATTTCAGTATTTTTTTTTTTAAAGTCAGGTCAAAATTGAGGTTACCAGAGGTCATCACAGGTCAAATTTCCCAGTTTTTCCTGTTTTAGGACTTCGCTCCAGAAATTCCCATATATCTCGGAAACTATGCTAGTTAGAAACAAACAGGAAAAAATAATCGTCAGCCAGTTAAATTTTCAATCGTATGGTGTCCTCAAATTTGATCTCAGGTTAATATTTCAGAGTAGAGGTTACAAAAGAAAAAATGTTGCTTTTTTGCAAAATCGTTTTTCACTATTAACTTTTTACTTAACAAAGAAAACGCATTTTTTTAACGAAATTGTGTTTATCTCGTCAAGGCACTTCTAACGATATACATGGTAACCTTGTTAAGTCAACTAAACAAAAAATGACCTCAAGTCAAGGTCAAGTGGTGACCCAAGTAGGTCATGTTGCATATGGGAAGACGTGTCTCGATGAGACAAACACATGGCTGTCTGTTTTACTTCTCTATCTTTATTATGTCGGGAGTTATTGACACAAAAGTGATGGTGACCTCGGATGACCTCTAATGACCCCATAGGGGTGACCCCATAGGGGTCACTGAACAAAACTTACACTTGGATCATAAAGAATCTCCTATAATAACATGATCCAGAAGTAATTGGACTAATATCATGCATATCCTTGAAATGGGAAGCATTTGTACATTTCCCATTGACTTATTATGGGGAGGTTACGAAATTTACCCTACCTTAGGTCACCGATATCAAAATTCCGAGATAAACAAATTGTAAGTACTTATGCCCTCATGACATCCTGTAAGTTGCAAACTGATCGGTGAGAAACTCTGGCTTTGGCGCAACTGCAAACATTTTTGGAGGTGGGGGTCACTTGACTTGGTCTGGTGACCTGACCTGAGATGACCAGAGGTATTTTTTCCTTCAAAGTGTGCGAAATTGATATCCTAACAGGTGTGCCAAAACCTGGCGGCGCTGCACGCCGCCGTTTTTTCGCTATCTGCGAAAAACCTGAGGGGGGGGGGGGGGGGCGGAAATCACCCCCCTGCAGTACGCGGGTTAAGCTGATACACTTGTATGTCTCGGCTCGTGAAAATGCGAGCCCAGCACCGTCATTCACTGCTGTGCTTGAAATGCGAATCATGCAATCATTAAATCTAAATTATGCGAGTCATATATGATCAGAATCATCAGTAACAATAGATTGTTATGATGTAATAATTTTAGGAAAATTTGAAAATGTGGAATTTCAACACGTGATTTCGACATCTATACATACATATATACATACACATACATCGATGTTTAAAGAATTGTGATAATTTTCTGTCTCTAAATATTGTATTTATATTTTTGTATTTATAAAAATAATGGTCACCAGCACAGCACGTATTTCGAACTTTGCACGTAATTGCGCTATAGAGCTCAAATCAACCGCATTATGCTTATTTCGTCGACTTGCTTTCAATGATATATAACATCAGCCTTGCATTTGCTCTGTGACCTCAAGGTCACGTGACCAGAGGCCATCCGGGGCAGTCCACGTCAGATCGACCAAACCATAACATCCTACTTCTCGTATTTCGATTGAACTATGTGTCGGGGGTCATCTGGGTCGTAGATTCACGCAGTACAATTTTCAGCCCCGTCTGTCGAACGGTTTTCGAGTTATAGTCTCAGGCATCTCTTTAATGTCGCCCAAAGCTTTATTATTTTTCGGACGATATCTTCCATATACATAATTCGAATTATATAAACCACAGATAAAAGACCTGGATTTGACACGAAATTTTCCGCCTCTTATTTTAGAGCCGAAATTTGAAACGAGCTGTTAACCCGCGCCGTGCCGGGGGGGGGGGGGTGTTTAGACACCTCCCCCCTCAGGTTTTTCAAGGATAGCTAAATAACGGCGGCGCGCAGCGCCGACGTTTTTGGCACAGGTGTTTGGGCATCAATTGCGCACATTATGTACAAAAAATACCTCGGGTCATCTCAGGTCAGGTCACCAGACCAGGTCACGTGATCCCACCTCCAAACAACTTGCGGTCGTACCACAGTCACAGATTTTGGATGCTCGGTTTTACACTTAAAGGATTTCATAAGGTCACATATATCTACAATTCTTTTATCTTGGATTTTTTATATCGGCGACCTAAGGTCGGGTCAATTTCGTGACCTCCCCATTATAAGTCAATGGGAAATCTTCAAATGCTTCCTATTCCAAGGATACGCAAGATATCAGTCTAATTCCTTCTGGATACTGTTATTATAGGCCATTCTGCATGACCAAGGTGTCATTTTTGTTCAGTGACCCCTACAGGGTCATCCGAGGTTACCCGAGGTCACCAACAATTGTATGTCAATAATTCTCGACATAATGCAGATAGAGAAGTGAAACCGACACTAATGTGTTTGTCTCGTCGAGGCACGTCTTCCCATATGCGACATGACGTACTTGCGTCAACACTTGACCTTGACCTGAGGTCATTTTTTTAAGTTGACCTAACCTGGTCAACATAGCATGAGTCGTAGTGCCTTGACGAAACAAACACGATGGCATACAAATTATTTCCTTGTCGTTATTAGGTAAAAATCTATTCGTGAAAAGCTTTAAAAAAAAATAACCTTTTTGACATTTGATGAGCTCTGGAGTCTAAACTATTAATCTGAGCTCAAATCTGAGGACACTTTTCAGATCGCATTTTCCAATAGCCTTATAATACTTTTCCCGTTTTTTTTTGTTCCTAGTTATCATAGTTCTTGTGATATCTGGGGGTTTCTGGAGCGAAGTCCTAAAACTGGAAAATTTGACCTTTGAGGACCTCTGGTGACCTCAATAGGCTTTACGAAAAAAAATCTGAACTACTTTCGAATGTGTTTGTCGAGAACTTTCGTATGCTCTTTTCCTCATCTTTCTAGCCCTGTTAGTTTTCAAGTTAGAGAGGGGTTTAAACACTCCCCCGGTACGGCGGAAGTGGCGCCGAGCACCGGCACGGCGCAGGTTAAACTAATACACTTTTATGTCTCGGCTCGTGATAATGCGAGTCCAGCACCGTCGTTCACTGCTGTGCTTAAAATAAGAGGCCGAATATTTCGTGTCAAATCCAGGTCTGCTGTTATCTATGTATAAACCTATGTATCATCAGCATAGCCATTAACCACAATAAATTTAATGTAATCTTTTTTGAGAACTCGAATGGAAAAGTGTCGAAATTTTGGCATGTGACCTCAGGTCAGGTAACGTGATTTCGTTATGTTCTCAGTTAAAATTCGTGATTTGTCTTAGGTGGAATATGAGGGTGCAGACCCTTCGAATCACGTGACAACCTATTCCGCTCGGTGATCAAGATCACGTGATGACATAATTCAATATTTCGCCGATAGAGGCGTCTGTGGGTGCTCAAGACATACAATTTTATCATCTCTATTTCCAGACCGAGAATGACATACAAATATCTAAAAGTGTTTTCCAGAGTTACAAAAGTAAAACTTTGCCAAATAAAGCGAAAATTCCAGCAAATTATCTGTTGTATAATCAAGCCAGAGCTGTCATTTGGGAAATCAACCTCAGGTCACGGAGTGACCTGCTGGGGTCATGCTATGCATAATTGAATGCAGCTCAACGAGACACATATAATGCCGTTGAGTTAAGCTCTGTAGCAAATTGTGTCACTGGCGGATCCACCCTCTCCGTGGTAGGGGGGGGGGGGGGGGGGGGGTTGTGGCAAAAAAGTATCCCCATTTGTTTTTCTCCAGATTTGGACCGGTCACCTTATTTTGATAATCTAGCTTAGGAAATTCATTTTTTCTTTCACAAAAATTTACAAAAATTTGTGCTGTGGATTTTTTCCGAAACAAAAGTTATTTCTATTTTGGGGGTCAAAAACACAAACTTTCACAAATCCGAGATGGCCATTTTGAAGAAAATGTCATTTGCTTTCTTTTGACGTTTTGATTTGCAATTTGCTTCAAAATTCTATTTTCTACGATTGTTCAAACATTTATAGTTTTAATTTTATTTTTCGTCATTGTTTTTCGTCTCATTTATCGTCATTGGAATTTGGTGGGAAGACGTAGAATTGATGCACCCAAGGTCCTGAAAGTTGAACGTTGATATCTATCATAGTTCTCAAGTTATTGATAAATTCCGGGAGGAGGGGGGGGGGGGGTAGAGCCCCCCCCCCCCCCCATCGGGGCGCAAGTTAAGTGTCACCGGGGCTGCTTGAATTGCATCAGGTGCGCTGTTTTGTCTATCATTGGAAGAAAGGGATACATACAAACTTCAAATTCAATCACTCGAGAGAAAAAACAAACTTTCGTTTTCATGAAATTTTCTCCTAAGATCATTGTTTTTCACGTTCAGTGCAGGGAAAGCGCAGGGGCATACTTGTATTGAATGCCCCTCTCAGATTCCTGTGGGGGGGGGGGGGGCATTTTCCCCTGATGGCCCCCTGGATCCGCCAGTGACAGCAATTACCGCCAAGGAGAGCCTCTGCCAGGCACCTAATGACATTCATTTTCCCATTTGGAAAATTTGTATAAGCAATTGCGAAAGTTGTGTCATGCCGCGAAGCGGCGCGAAATTTTCCGGTTTTGGACTGTGGATAGCTGGATTTTGACTGCTGCAAAGACAATTTTACGATTTTACGATAAATTGGGAACGCACGGGGGGGGGGGGGCATACTTGTATTGAATCCCCCTCTCCAGATTCCTGCGGGGGGGGGGGGGGGGATTGCCCCTGATGCCCCCCATGGATCCGCCAGTGAATTGTGTGCAAATGTATTACCAAAGACAGCACGGTGACCATGATTTTTCCACAACAAAATATAAATAAAATATTTAGAGGAAAACAAATATGTCAAATTTTCTTACCATCGAAGGCCAATGTATCTAAGTCAATTCTGGGAAGAAGAAAACAATCTGAATTTTAAAAAGGCATATTATAAAATCACGTGATCTGAGGTCTAAGTCCTAAGATCACATGTAAAAATTCCAAAATTTCGTAGTTTTGAAACATGATTTTGATAACATGAATATATTGTTCCTGACGATTATGATGATATATAGGTTTATATGATTCGCATGATTTAGATGGGAGGTATTGCCCTCTGAAAATTAGAGTTTTGCATGACAACAAAGTTGTCCACGACTGAAACTCGAAAACCGTTTGACAGACGGAGCTGACAATTTCATGTGAATCTACGGCCCAGATAACATGGGTGAAAATAAAATGGTGCACTGCATTAATAGAGCTGCTAGGAAAAATATTTCAGTATATATTGGTTGCAAATTACTATTTTTAAATACAAATAACCATTTTACTCCGGTTCAAGATGTTCGGGAATTTCAAGTCGGGATTTTTCAGCTTTTTGGGAGGAGTAAAAGCATACGCTTGCCTACCAATTTTTCGTTTGGGGGGGGGGGGGGCAATTGACCATTTTGTCCAACCGTAGATCCGCCACTGATCAACGAGAACCAAATTGTCAGACTTGATTTTATCTATCGCGTGCTGCAGCTCCACACCAAATCGCTTTGAGGAATCGCGCTCCAAAATTCACAGTTTAACCCTATTTGTAACAGGGGGGGGGGGGGGGGGGAGGAGGGGGGGGGGGGGGGCAATTCCGCCTCCTCCAGGTTTTCGCAAATATCTCCAGAACGGCTGGGAGCAAGTCCATGAAATTTTGAGGCGTTTTCCAAAATCGATTTTCACATACGGAGTCAAAATTTTGAGTTCTTAACTTGAACAGAGGCGGTTGCAGGGCACCTTTTTGGGATGATTCTGCGGCGACATTTGGCGATAATACGGAAATGCGATCTTCACGGTTTCTTCCTCACCACCTCAAGTATAAAGGAGTTACGTCGGCTTACGGTGATTGAAACAAATGCAAATTAGTTGATGTTAATGAAATATCATAAACAATTGCATGGCAGAGGGGCTTGAAAAGGGGAGGCTTCCAGGAAGTATTCAATGCTTGGCGGGAAGCCAATAGAGCGATGTAAGGGGCATTTATAGCTATCAAGATGTAAAAGATAGATTCTCTTTCCATTATTTGCATAATTTATTACATATAGAGTTGCAGGGGTGTGTTCAGGCACATGCAAAGGGAGTGGCAGGCATGGTGATGACGATATTCCGGCGATTACGGCGTAATAGACGGTTATTTTATAATGATATATGTACATATGAGAACAGGAGAGGGAATGACGTCATTTTTTCTTTCTTCAGAGGCGCGCTCAGGAATGGAAGAAAGGGGGTCATATCATTGCAAGGAATCTAAGATGCATGGGCCTACAATGACATAACATGCTGCAATTTTCGGATGAAACATGCACCACAGGGTACTCTACGAACGATTATAAGATAATAGGCGAGTCCAGGAAGGGTAAAAAGGGGGGCAAGCAATGCGAATTGAAGTTGTAAGTGAAATAGTCACTGTTGACTAGTTAGTATCATAATAGCGGATAATATACCTATCAAAAGGTTTCGAATTATACAAAATTCGCTTCCTCAGTTTTGATCCTGAATACGCCGATGATGAAGCACAACATGCAAATTGCAAAACGAACTATCTACAATCAGCAACGTATTTATAGTGTTGGATAGCAAATTGCCTGCGGTTAATACTTTTTCCTATTTGACCTCCCTTTTTACTAACCTGGTACCGCCTATGGCAACACAAATGCTTTATAACTGTTTTGTCTAATGTCACAATAACACACGATTTCATTTATAAAAAAATAACATAAGAAATGGTTTTATTACGGATTTACTTCACCCCAATATTGAGTGACCTGCACACGCCTACCATTTTTGAATTTTCAAAAGCCACCACCATTTATCAATCTACAATTCAATCTCTATCGATCCCCATTGGTTGCGTTAAAATCGGTTGATAAACATGACAGCTGTGTTGGATCACAACTACCTCTAAAATTTGTAGTTTAAGCCCCACCGATAACCCCTATACCGTTGTCCCTATAAAAAAATGGATTTTATTTTCATTTTTTAGAAATGCAGATCGTGTTGAGGGAAATCAAACGCCGTTTGATTTTTGCAAATCGGACGGTTAGATCTCGAGATCTCCGGGAGGGGGGGGGGGGGGCGGAATCCGCCCCCCCTGTAACAAATAGGGTCAGCCAGGAGCCTGTTACAAATAGGGTTAAAGTAAATAGTTCACCTTGGAAAATGTTTACCCAACACGATTTGATTATACTTAATACAATTTCTTTTTATATTGTCAAAAATGGCCTTATATCGCGCCGATTCAGGACAGAAGGCCGTACATTTTTATTGTTTATCAAAACTATATGCATACTCTCTGAGTCAAAGTCCTGACGTCACGCGAATGTAAATAATGGTTCAGCCAATCAGGTTCGAAAGTCGTCGCGTAAAGATAGACTCGCATTGGAGATGTGTCAACCGGCGGCCGGCGATTCGCTTGCTAGCACCAGCTGCAAGCTGATTGGCTGATGGTATAGCCTCTACCCGGGCTAGAACCAGTGCAACATTCTTTCGCCAGAACCGCATTCCTTCGCCAAAAACTCAAATATATTCGGTTGGAGAGTCTTTTCAGTCAATACAAGTTGCAGATAGGGGTTTCCCAACACGGGCTACAAAACTGCTATCTTAGTTTAACAGTTTAAAACTAATGTTGAAGGTGAACTATTTCCTTTAAGGCCTCGACGTGGTCTCGGCCACAAACTGTGAATTTTGTCGCGCTCGTCCACAAAGCTCATGGCATGGATTGCATGCATGGCATGGATTGCAATAAAGGATTACAATATATTGAGCGTATCGATTTAATTATTGTTCCATATCAGTTACCTCTGATGAGACACATTCTAGGCGGGCGAATGCCTAATTTAATTCGGAAATATATCTATTCAAGCTAAAGAGCAAGGTCATATGGATTTAAGGACAAATTCTATTACCTAAAAACATTGCACCACCCCTCCCCCCCGATCCGTCCCGATCCGTTAGAACAGAGTGTACTTGTTGACCTCTTTAACTGCACTGTCCGTGCTATCCTGCCGGTGCACGTGTAATGAACACAGTACACCCAGGCCGGAACACCGGACAGCCCGCGTATGATCGCTCACCCTCCCACAACGCATTACGGCCGATCCATCCGTCATTCACCCGCTTGACGCCTGTTGAATAAACTCACGCAGGAGAGCTGATCCATCTCAAGTCATCTTGGTTTCAAAAGAGCCATCATCTGACAGCAGGCCGGGCCGGAGCATATTTTAATATACGATAGCCGGATAGGTAAGAGGGGAAGCTCCTCTGCTTGTAGGCCGCTGGCCACGTGACGTCGGCACCTGAGGAACAGGACACTGACCGACCAGCCGGCCGCCCGCTCCGATCGCGAGCTGGTCACGTGACGTGCGGCGCCTGAGAAACAGGACACTGACCGACCAGCCGGCCGCCCGCTCCGATCGCGAGCTGGTCACGTGACGTGCGGCGCCTGAGGAACAGGACACTGACCGACCAGCCGGCCGCCCGCTCCGATCGCGAGCTGGTCACGTGACGTGCGGCGCCTGAGGAACAGGACACTGACCGACCAGCCGGCCGCCCGCTCCGATCGCGAGCTGGTCACGTGACGTGCGGCGCCTGATGAACAGGACACCGACCGACCAGCCGGCCGCCCGCTCCGATCGCGAGCTGGTCACGTGACGTGCGGCGCCTGAGGAACAAGACACTGACCGACCCAGGGTAATAGAACAACGGGTAGAACAGTAAGGAATTTAACCCGCGCGGCGCTGGGGTCTCCATCCGAACGTGCGGTGCTGGGGGGGGGGGGTAAATTTTACCCCCCTCGTATCTTCCGAACCAATAACCGCAGCGAGACGCGCAAGGCGGCGATCGAAAGCTCTCAGTGAGCAGAATCTAACGCATGCCCGAAATTATTAGCATAAAGTCACATGTCAGGTCACGGTCAGGTCAAGTGTCAAAATGTAAGTATTTGGGGTGTTGGGCTATACTTTCCATCCAAAGCCTTGTATTGAAACTATTATCTCACAAAGTGCTCCCAAATGTATAATGCATCTCCCGCATAAGTAAAAGTGAAATTTTAAGCAAAGGTCAAGGTCAAGGTCAGGTCACAAAAGGTCACAGGTCTACGAAAGCCATGCGACACATGTTGTATGGGTTATTTTACACGTATAATTCGATAGAAGCAGCCATTTTTACAGCCTGACGCCATATAATCGCTCTCAGGTCAAGGTCAGGTCACAATGAGGTCAAAATTTGAAATTGATTAATCTAAATAAACATTGCATGTTTCTGGACTAGTTTTGTCTTCAAAATACAGTGGTGGCATTTATTTGTCTGTATCTGGTCAGTAAAAGCCAAAAAACGCAATTAAAAAAATGACGTCATGAGTTACTTATTCTTAGAGAGCCATAAGTCAGTCAAAAATAAAGAAATTGCTTTGAAAATTGGTTTGAGCATCGTTCATACTCGGCTCTCTAATATATCCTCCGGTTTTTTGAAAATCTTCAAACAAAAAACTTTTGTGGAAATTTTCCCCCCAAAATAAGTTTTTCATTTTTAGGGGTTAAAAACCCAAAATTTTGAACATCTGAGATAGCCATATTAAAGACAATTTTATTTCCATTCTATTGACGCCTTTTATTTTCAATTTGCATTAACACGCTATTTTCTACGATTTTTCAAACATTTAACGTTTTTTTCACCAAAAATGACATGACATGACGTCACTAAAACGTCATTATCTCCTCAAAATTCTCACGAATTTCAACAAAATTTTATCACAAGATGTAGAATTGATGCATCATAAGGTACCGCAAGTTTCACTTCGATATCTCTCATAGTGTTTAAGTTATGGAGAAAATCCGGGAGGGGGGGGGGTAAAATTTACCCCCCAGCGCCGCGCGGGTTAACGCCCAAATTAATAAGACAAGATATAATTTTTCTGGCAATTGTTTTGTCTATTATAAATTGACAGTATTGTTTGTTATCCATAACTTGTATTCCCATAGATTATATCTTCATTTAGTTAATTTAATTCCACCAAATACACGACGTAGTAGTCGAAGTAGTGTATATTTCAGTACCTGTAGTGCAACTGTAATGGATTTGGAAGCGGTCACGGAAACTCAACTATAACGCGCGAAATACATTCGTTGTGCTTTTGTTTTGAGATATAAAAATACATTATGAGCCATCCATGATCCTGCGGTAGGCACGTTGGTAGGTGGTCACCTACCTAAATCCTAAATAAAGTAGTTTGTGGGGATGTTGTGACTATTTCTTGTGAAACACATAATAACGAGATCATAGCTTTGATATTGTTAAATACTGCTGAATGTTTTGATTGAATGGCTTTCTTAGGCCAGGCCCAATGCTAGCAATGCTTCTGGTGCAGGCTCAGGCTCTGACCGTGCCATCCTATCGAAGTTCCAGGTCATTGATAGACTGAAGTGGCTAAGTTTTACATTTAAATTTCCTTATGTCTGGGGGTGGGCCATTTTGGTTTTAATTGCACCTGGCTGTTGCTTAATGCAGCCTTTTTGGTGAAATTGTAATCAATTTGAAATAATGATAGTGGATGGTTAACCCGTTCACCCGTTAACCCGTTGACACATACATTTGTTTTCGGTAGACAGCTTGATCCGTTAACCTGTTGCTACTGGTCCATTGACCCACAAATATTTACCCTGTTAACCCATCATAGCTCAATTCAGAAGCGTTTTGTCCCAACCTCTTAGAAATAAGGCTCCTTGGGTTCCCGTTTTGATGTTTGTAACATATTGAAGACAGTCTTACAGCTTTGCTCCGGGATGCCGTGTGCTACTTAGAGCTCATCTCCATCAGTGAATGTTATTGTTTATTAATTCATACATCATTTATTAATATTATGTTTTGGAGATGAAATAGATCAATAATAGTTTGTTAATGTAATGTACATTTGTTAATGTTTGTTTAATCGACCTTCTCCTTGAATGTACCAAAGTAAGAAAACTACTTTCTACTTTGGTACATTCAAGGAGAAGGTCGATTAAACAAACGTTAACAATTATATTCATGCTCCTTGCACAAGCACTACGAGAAATATATGTTAGTACATCTTGAACATAAAGTTACATTCATTATCAAATATTAAAATTAAAATTAAAGGTTCCAACATATCATATTACAATATTGTGGAAACACTGCGAAAAAAATGGTTTGACCTAATAATGGCTAATGAGATATTGGCTTTGACCCAGTGATCACGCACATTTATAAGGTCACTGAAGGATATGGAAGATCAATAATTGTCATGAAATGTGCCAAAATCAGAGGGTTCGGCCGCCAAAAGCGATACAACTACTTTGCTTTGGCGGCGCACACGGCACACTATATATAATTCGAGCTACATGACCTATTTACCTAGCTTGGCTTCTGTGAAATCACAGGTCACCAATTAGAGGTCAATAAGGGAGGTGTGAGATGAGAAAAGGCCGGCATAACGAATGATGTATGAATCATGACTATCTATGCATTGGGTCCAACGCAAAAATACTTGGTGCCTCTGGGATTCGAACCCACGGTCGGCAATGGGCGTTACGACATTGGCTAACCCCCAAGCCCATTTTACCACTTTTCGCCTGGAAAATCGAAAAATGGTAAATAAAAACATTGTAGCCAAGGCTTGTAGCCATCTTTTCCAGAAGTCCGATTAAAAATATGCGCCATAGGTTACGAGCCAGCCTCGTCTGAAAATCATCGATTTAACATGGGAACCCTATGGTGTAGTAGATTTTTAACGCCCAAACGCCCGAGTGCTGCCAACTGTTACTGGTGGGGGCTGGACCGACCAGCCGGCCGCGCGCTCCGATCGCGAGCTGGTCACGTGACGTGCGGCGCCTGAGGAACAGGACACCGACCGACCAGCCGGCCGCGCGCTCCGATCGCGAGCTGGTCACGTGACGTGCGGCGCCTGAGGAACAGGACACCGACCGACCAGCCGGCCGCCCGCTCCGATCGCGAGCTGGTCACGTGACGTGCGGCGCCTGAGGCACAGGACACCGACCGACCAGCCGGCCGCGCGCTCCGATCGCGAGCTGGTCACGTGACGTGCGGCGCCTGAGGCACAGGACACCGACCGACCAGCCGGCCGCGCGCTCCGATCGCGAGCTGGTCACGTGACGTGCGGCGCCTGAGGCACAGGACACCGACCGACCAGCCGGCCGCCCGCTCCGATCGCGATAGCATAGTGGCTGACAAACCATAATCAATTACAGATGTATGATTTTAAACTCAGTTCCCTCAACACCCTATCTTAAACACCTGCGCCATGTTTTACAAAACGTATATAATTTACATGAAATTCGCACATTAATTTTATGTTGTAAATATTAAATATTGAATAAGTCGAAACTTATGTTCATAAATGCGGAAACACTTTCCCCATCAGTGAAGTTGAGTGGCTGTACTTTACTGCTTTCTGGTAACAATACATGCTCAATAGCTTATTTCACATTTGTTCCATATTAAATATGGAATAAATATGAATAATTCACGATTTTGTTTTATTATAGAATAACAATAAAAGCAAATGGAGACCTTGCAAGTTGACATCACCACTCGCCATAGGCGTATCCAGGATTTCGCCAAGGTAGTACCCGCGGCCAGTTTTATGGGCCCCCGGAGCGTCAGGGCCCCTTCCAAGACTGATGACCCTTTTACCACCACCCCAGCGAGAACAAAAAATTGAGCTGGGGATAGGGCAGGGGCGGTTCTCCCATGTAGGCAAGGTAGGCAATGCCTACCTAGTTCGGTAGCCTTCTTCCGATACCGATATTTATTTTCCCTTCTTTTCATTTTTTCCCACAAGCTTTTTAGCGTGTCGCCTTGCTGGATAGAAGGTGTTTGCATGCTTTTCTTTGACCTGGGGACTAGTGTGGTCGGTTTCTCCCCTTTGACTGATTTCCTCGTTCCCCCGGGCCCCGGGTCTCCCCAGGGCAATAAACTTTCGGGGGCGGGGGGCGACGCACGTGCATGGCGTGCGCTCTGCCGTCGTTGTTGGTGACGTGAGATGGATCCAGCCATTCTGCTTGCCTAAAAAAACTTGTCGCTAGAGCCGCCCTTGGGCAATCGAAAAAAACGGAACGTGTGCAAGGCATTGCTATAACAGGTCATCAAGTTTCAAGTTTATATATTTTGTCATGCAGTTACACGTCGTGGGTCCACAATTCCACCCTAATCTAATCCCTGGAGCCACCCGTAACACTGGCCATGCGCTTGCTTGCGTCCCACCCCTGGGACCGCCTATGCTACAAAATAAAATTGTGATACATGCAGATGATATTGCGCGAGACAAACCACTCTAAAATATCGTTTTGAGTTATTAAACACAATGTGTGTGTACGAAGTCAAACACATGCCCACAAACTCCGTCCCTGAAGTCGCCTGTGGGCAACCCAAAAATAGAAGGGAAAACGCACAAGGTGTGCAAAGGATAGCTAAGAAGTGTCACTGAGTTTGAAATGATTATATGTCAAATTTCCATGTAATGCCAGTGACCCAAAATGCCTCCCAAAATTCGTTCCTGGAGGTGCCCATGCGTAGTCCCCCCCCCCAAAAAATGAAGAAATGTTCAACATGTCTACAAGGAGCAGCAATAAAAGGCATACAAGGCGTAAGCTCGTATCTACAACGGTTAGAGAATGATAATTGATTCCTTTGAAAGCCGAGACACGCTGAAAGCCAAAACATGCCCCCCAAAACCACGCCTGAACCCGCCTGAACTGAAAATTTTGAAGATTGTGCCAAAATGTGTCCAATGAATATTTAGGAAAAGTCAAAAGGTTTAATGGCTGTACCTTTACTCGTTTGGAGGCAGGAGCGCAAAAGCCTTAGGGGGGTGGGGGCCGTTTTAGCCCCCCAAACACCGACACTAATAGGGTTAACGGATGAACCACTGAACAGGTTGGCCAGCCTCTATAGTTACAGCCAGGGCTGCGGAGTCGGAGTCGAAGTCGGAGTCGAAGTTGGTCGGAGTCGGCAGTTTTGGCCGGAGTCGGAGTCGGAGTCGGAGTCGACTTTTTGGCAATTGGCGATTACTTTGGTCGGTAGAATAGGCGTCGGCCTAGGGACATTAACTTTACATCCCTTTCGAAAGAAATTGAGTGTAAAATGAATCGAGTGGACAGTTTTACTCAACTAGCGGTAGATTTGCGCCTGATGAAGATAGGGCAATCTTTTTTACGTCATCTGGTGATGATTGGGGCCTTGGACGCACCGACTCTTACGGTCACACGGTACCCCATTTTAATATCATCGTGCTCGCTTCGTCAAGGAGATTCGAATCATACCATGGTGACCAGGTTACCCAAGTCAAATTCAAAATTTGACCTCAGGGCAAGGCAATTTAAGTTCATGTGGTGAACCAGGTATGTCGTGCTGCGCAATGTCGGACGCGTCTCGACGAGACATGCACAGTGGTGCCGGTCGCACGTTCTTATCTTCACTTTATTCCGCGGCCTGCAGGCGAGCGCGACTGGGCTGGACGCGCGGCCGGTACGCCCGTGCTCGGGCGGCGTCTTATCTTCACTTTATTCCGCGGCCTGCAGGCGAGCGCGACTGGGCTGGACGCGCGGCCGGCACGCCCGTGCTCGGGCGGCGTCTTATCTTCACTTTATTCCGCGGCCTGCAGGCGAGCGCGACTGGGCTGGACGCGCGGCCGGCACGCCCGGCACGCCCGGCACGCCCGTGCTCGGGCGGCGTAGCATTGTTATCCATACTCAAAACAAACGGAAACAAATAGATGGCATTGCAGATATTGCTTAGCATGCGATTCGAGAACGGATATAGGCCGGAGTCGGAGTTGGAGTTGGAGTTGGAGTTGGAGTTGGAGTCAGAGTCGGAGTCGGAGTCGATTTTTTCAGGCCGGAGTCGGAAGTCGGAGTCGGAGTTGCTAAAATTATGTCGACTCCGCAGCCTGGTTACAGCGATGCAAAAGGGGGCAGCACGACAATTATTTGATCGCCCAAATAACTCAACGTTTTCATCAAGCTTTCATCAATCTAGCAAGAGCACCACCATCCTTCATAGGGGACATCATATATTTTCCAATAAGGACATCACATCTTCCAGCAGATGCATCACATGTTCCACTCGGGCATCACATCTTCCACTGGCGGCATCACATCTTCTACAAGGGGCATTGCATCTTTTAGTAGGGGCATCACATCATCCACTAGGGCACAGCATCTTCCGCTAGAGGCGTCACATCTCCCAATATGGAGATCAAATCTACCAGTAGAGGCACCACATCTTCCATCAGGGGCACAACATCTTCCACTAGGGGCATCACATCTTATAAAAGGGACATCACATCTTCCACTAGGGGCATCAAATCTTCCACTAGAGGCACAATATCTTCCACTATGGAATCACAGCTTCCACTAGGGTCATAACATCATATTACACTAGTGACTATTATTACACTCTTCCACTAGGGGCACCACATCTTCCACTAGGAGCATCACATCTTCCACTAGGAGCATCACACCTTCCACTAGGGGAATCGCATCTTCTAGAGAAGGGGCATCACATTTCCCAACAGTGTCCCAACATCTTCCACTAGGGGCATCACATTTTCCAGTAGGGGCATCGCATCTTTCAATAGGGCACCACATCTTCCACTAGGCATCACAGCTTCCAGTTATAGGGGCATCACAACTTCCAGTGGGGCCATTACATTTTCCACTAGGGCATCACATATTCTTCTAGGGGCATCACATCTTCTACAAGGTGCATCTTGTATCTTTCACTAGAGGCATCACATCTTCCAAGTTCCAGTAGGGGAATCACAGCTTTCAGTAGGGGCATCACATCTTCCACAAAGAGGCACTGCATCATCCACAAGGGGAATTAGGTATATCTTCCATTATGGACATCACAGCTTCCAATAGGGGCATCACATCTTCCTGTAGGGGCATCACATCTTCCACTAGGTCATCACATCTTCCACTAGAGGCACCGCCTCTTCTAGTAGGGGCATCACATTTTCCAATAGGGCCTTAACATCTTCCACTAGGGGCATCACATCTTCCACTAGGGGCATCACAGCTTTCAGTAGGGGCATCACATCCTCCACTAGGACATAACATCTTCCACAGGGGCATCCCATCTTCCACTAGGGGCATCATATCTTCCACAAAGGACCACATAAGGATCATCACATCCCTCACTAGGGAATCACGCATTTCACAATAAAGCGGGTAGCATGACACTAGTTTGGGGGCATCGTGTTCCAGAAGTGACTTGACATTCCATAAGTGGGGCAACACGATCCGAGCATACCGCATTTGCGGTATTTGCGGCATAGTAGCTACGCCCTTGCTCGGATTTACCACGTCCAGAACAGCGATTTTGCTCTTCAGAAAATCTCAAAATTAGAAATTGATAAATGTTAATAAAAAGGCATGTTCCTAGACCAGTTGTGGCTCAGAAATACAGAAAAGGTAATTATTTGCTCGTATCTTGTCAAAAAAGTCCAAAAACGTATACAAAAATGACGTGATGATTTTCTTACACTTAGGGAGCCATCAATCAGTCAAAAATGAAGATATTGCTTTGAAATTTGGTATGGGCATGGTCCATACTCATTACTCAGTTCTCTCACATATATTCTGTTTTTTTCTAACATCTTCTTGAAAATTTTGATTTTGTGGGGATTTTTAAAACAAAATCAGTTTTTTCACTTTAGGGGTCAAAAGCCAAAATTTTGAAAATCCGAGATCGACATTGCCATTTTGTATCTTTGCCATTTTGCCAATGCCATTTTGTATCTTTGGTGAATTGCGTTCGCAATGTCCTTTAAAACTCTGTTGTCCACCATTTTTCAAATATTTATCGTTTTTCCACCAACATGACATCATCAAAACATGATTATCTCCCAAACTACTTCACCAAGTTCAATTACATTTTTACAGCTTGCGTATGATTGTTGTAAACTCGGCTATAAAAAATTTCAGCAATATCCGCAGAATGTGTAAAAAGTTATTCAAGAAAAACCTCAGGAGGGGGGGGGGGGGGGCTGTCAGGAGGTAGGGCGAGGGTTAAGCGTCGAATCGAAAACCTTACGTGCCCAACTCAGTGACAATTCTTGCCTATTTTCAAATAAATTACAAGCGGATGAAAGCATATAAACAGGCTGTTTGTAGCGGTGAAGTATTAATCGTGGTGATCTGCATATATTTGAAAACCTACTTTAAAAAAAATCACGAAACAGCGCCCGCCCCCCCCCCCCCCTCCCGACTGCCTCACCTACGTTTGACCCCTGGCGCCACCACTGCTGCCTTGCTAGTCTCAAGGGCCCAGCGCCGCCCCTGGGATAGGGGTAAATAATCCAATTAAAAAGTTCATCTCAGATCAAACATGCTTTTAAGTCGTGATTTGAAGGAAGGGAGGAACATCCTGAAACGGTTCTTATCTGGCTTAAAGGAGACATCTGTGGGTCTGTTGGGACCACCGACGCCTCGGAAGATCGGTCTTGAAGAGATCCCCACAGACCGGCCAAGGGCGATCTAAGGCCGACCGAGGACGCCACAGTTTGAACGAGGGTCCCCTCATGCTGACCGAGCGTCCTTTCAGGCCTGCTCAGGGCCCATTAGGCCGACTGATGGCCTTTCAGACCGACCGAGAACACCCCCAGGCCGACCGAGGTCCACTCAGGCCCACCAAAGGCTCCCTCAGGTCGATCGAAGGCCCCTAGGGGCGGTTGAGTGCACCCTCAGGCCGATCGAAGGCCTCTTGAGTCGACCGAAGGGCACTGTGACCGACCAAGGGCCCCTCATACCGATCGAAGGCCTTTCTCAGGTCCATCGAAGGCCACTCAGACCAACCGAGCGCCCCTCAGCCGGTCCAGGGGCCCCTCAAGCCGACCGAGGGCTCCCTCAGAACGACCGAGGGCCATTTGGACTGTCCAATGTTCATTCTCCAGGGCGGCCAAGGTCCATCTCAGGCCGACTGTGGGCCCTTCAGGCAGGACCGAGGGCACCCTCATACCGACTGAGGGCCCCTACTCAAGCCGGCCGAGGGCCATCTCAGGCCGACTGAGGGCGCCTCAAGCCAATCTAGGTCTATTCTAGGATGACTAAGGGCCCCTCAGGCCCCGACTGAGGGCCCCTTGGGCCGACTCAGGGCCCCTCAGGTTGACTCAAGGTCCCTCAGGCTGAAGGGCCCCTCCCTGCGGCCGACTGAGGCTCCTTCAGGACGACCGAGAGCGGTCTTCAGGCCAACTGAGGGCCCCTAAGGCCTTCTGAGGGTCCCCCCAATATTAACTCAGACCGACTGAGGGCCACTAAAGCCGACTGAGGGCTATCTCAGGGCCGACTGAGGGCTACCTCAGACCGACTGAGGGCCTCTCAGGCCGACTCAGGGCCCCCTCAGGCCGAATGCCCCCTCTCAGGCCGACTGAGGGTCCCCTAAGGCTGACTGAGAGTCCCCTCAGACTAACTCAGGCCGACTAAGGGCCTCTAAGACCTAAGGCCGACTGTGGGCTATCTGAGGCCGATTGAGGGCCCCTCGGGCCGACTTCGGGCACTACTCAGGCCGACTGAGGGCCCCTCAGGCCGACTGAGGGCCCCTTCAGGGCGACTGAGGGCTCTTCAGGCCGACTGAGAGCCACTCGGGCCGACATGGGCCCCCTCAGGCCGACTGAGGGCTCTTCAGAGCGACTGGGGGCCCTCAAGCTGACTTAGGGGCCCCCTTAGGCCGACTGAGGGGCCCCCTTCAGGCAGATTGAGGGCCCCTTCAGGGCGACTGAGCCCCCCCCCCCACGGCCCGACCGATCGTCCCCTCAGATCGACCGAGGGTACGTCTGGCCAGCCAAGGGCCCAATACCACTTAGGGCCCCTTAGACAAAAATGAAATGGGCCCTCAGCTCAAGGGGATACCTGCAGGTGTTCAGGGTACCCGCTTGGATGCGCCCTTTCCACTCGCCATCGTGCAGCGTGAGTCAGCGCCGTATC
>JAXIVJ010008163.1:0-30000 GCA_036785665.1 Chirona hameri
ACATATACATATACATATATATATACTATATATATTAATATATATATATATATATATATATATATATATATATATATATATATATTATCCGCTATTATGATACCAACTAGTCAACAGTGACTATTTCACTTACAACTTCAATTAGCATTGCTTACCCCACTTTTTTACCCTTCCTGACTCGCCTATTATCTTATAGTCGTTCGTAGAGTACCCTGTTGTGCATGTTTCATGCGAAAACTGCAGTATTATTATGCCATTGTAGGCCCATGCATCTTAGTTTCCTTGCAATAATATGACCCCCCTGTCTTCCATTCCCTGAACGCGCCTCTGCTCAAAAAATGACGTCATTCCCTCTCCTGTCGTCATATGTTGCATATATCATTATAAAATAACCGTCTATTGCGTCGTAATCGCTAGAATATCGTCATCACCATGCCAGTCCACCCTATTTGCATGTGCCTGAACACGCCCCTGCAACTTATATATGTAACAAATTATGCAAATAAATGGAAGGAGAATCCATCTTTCACATCTTGATAGCTATAAATGCCCCTTACAGTCGCTCTATTGGCTTCCCGCCCCAAGCATATTGCAAGACTTCCAAAAAACCTCACCTTTTTAAGCCCCTGAAACCCACCTCTTGCCATGAACTCTTTTTATGATATTTCATTAACATCAACTAATTTGCACTTTTCAATCACCGTAAACGATGTAACTCCTTTATGTTTGAGGCAGTTAGGAAGAAACCATGAAGATCGCATTTCCGTATTATCGCCAAAAAGTCACCGCTGAATCCTCCCAAAAACGTGCCCTGGAACCGCCTCTGTTCAGTTTAAGAATTCAAAATTTTGACACCGAATGTGAAAATCGATTTTGGGAAATGTCCCCAAAATGTCATGGACCTGCTCTCGGCCGTTCTGGAGATATCTACGAAAAACATGAGGGGACGGAAATCCGCCCCCCCCCCCCCTCGTATCTTCCGAACCAATAATCGCAGCGAGACGCACAAGGCGGCGATCGAAAACTCTCAGTGAGAAGAATCTAACGCATACCCGAAATCCTTAAAATAAGGTCACATGTCAGGTCACGGTCAGGTCAAGTGTCAAAATTTTAAGTATTTGGGTTTTTTGCGCTATACTTTCCATCCAAAGCAACTATTAGCAACTATTGCAACTATTATCTCACAAAGTGCTCCCAAATGTAGAATGCATCTCCCGGATAAGTAAAAGTGAAATTGTAAGCAAAGGTCAAGGTCAAGGTCAGGTCACAAAAGGTCACAGGTCTACGAAAGCCATGCGACACATGTTGTATGGGTTATCTTACACGTATAATTCGATAGCAGGAGCCCTTTTCACCAGGCCTGACCTCATGTAATGGCCCTCAGGTCAAGGTCAGATCACATTAAGGACAAATTTGAAATTGATTCATCTAAATAAACATTGCATGTTGACTAGTTTTGTCTTAGAAATACAGTAGTGGAATTTATTTGTCTGTATCTGATCAGTAAAAGCCAAAAAAACTCTCAATAAAAAAAATGACGTCATGAGTTACTTATACTTAGAGAGCCATAAGTCAAGTCAAAAATTAATATATTTATTTGAAATTTGGTCACCTTGAGCATCTTGCATACTCGGTTCTCTAATATGTCATCCAGTTTTTTTTTTAAAATCTTCAAAAACACTGTGGAAATTCTTCCCAAAAAATTATTTTGTTTGCATTTTTGGAGGGTCAAAAACCCAACGTTTTGAAAGTCCGAGATAACCATGTTGAAATGCAATGCTATTTGCTTTCTTTTTGACAGCTTTTATTTGCGATTTGCATCAAACACGCTAGTTTCTACGATTCTTTTTAAGCATTTAACTTATTTTCACACAAAAATGACATGATATGACGTCACTAAAACGTCAGTATCTCCCCAAATTTTCACGAATTTCAATACAATTTTATGACAAGACGTAGAATGGATGCACCATAAGTACCGTAAGTTTCACGTCGATATCTGTCATAGTTCTCAAGTTATTGAGAAAATCCGGGAGGGGAGGTAATATTTACCCCCCTTTCCCCCAGCGCCGCGCGGGTTAAGTCGGTAGGAGAGGAACAATGCACATCCGCTTCTTTGAGAGGATCACATCGATCGACCTGAGAGGGCCATCGTCCGGTATGAGAGGTACCTTGCCAGGTGTGGAAAGACTTCACCTATATGCTTAGTCTGAGATTGTCCTTAAAGGAAATAGTTCACCTTCGGAAATTTTCAGAACACGATTTTATTATATTTTTTAATACAGTTTCTTTTTTTCTGTTTAAAAATGGTCCTACATCGCGCCAATTCAGGACAGAAGGTTGTAAATTATTGATTTTATGGTGTGCGTTATTGGTCTGCGCATGCTCCATGCAGTGCTAGCACAGTTCAGGACGGTACGGTATATCATATATGCGCCGCATTCCTTCGCCAAAAAGTCAAATATATTCGGCTGGAGAGTCTTTTCAGCCAATAAAAGTTCCAGATAAGGATTTCTCAACACGGGCTACACAACTGCTATTTCAGTTTTTTTAAAAACATGTTGAAGGTGAACTATTTCCTTTAAGAGGCCTGAGAGAAGGAGTCTGAGAGGGCCTTTGCAATACCTGAGAATTCCCTAGGCTTATCCAAGAGGGCCGTTGCCCAAGAGGGCCCTATGCCAGTTTGAGATTCTGAGATTATCGGCCATTCTGAAAGCACATTGGTCGGTCGGAGGCTCGGGCCAAAACTTTGGTTTGAGGCGCCGTCCGACAGAAGGCCAAAACTCGTGGGGCTTTATTTTTTGCGTTAAGAACTGATTTAAAACAAACTTGTTATACCTATTCCTTACATTTTTATTTCTACAATCATGAAAATGTGTGATTTTTTCCCCGATTGCAGTCGTTTTTGGTAAAACCGTTGGCGCTGATATAGGACCTTGGACCCAGGGGCGTATCCAGGGGGCGGGGGGGGGGGGGGGCAAGGGGTCATGTCCCCTCCCAAAGATCCTGAAACTATGATTTCCCCCCCCTCCCCCTCCTCCCCCTCCCCAACGGTCGGACGTACAGTTGTAAAAATTGCCTTGGCAGCAGTCAAAATCCAGCTATCTACAGGGAAAACTTGAAAATTTCGCAATTTGCTTATACAATTTGGAAAATTGGAAAATGAAATTAATGAAGTGTCTGGCAGAGGCTCTCCCTTGGCGGTACCTAATTGCTAGCCCCAGGGCCCACTCCCTTCATAGAATATTAACTTTCAATCGCGCTACAATGTTTAGCTAGTTTGCCGAGTTCCGAAAAAGCCGACGCGAACGCAAAGACGCGGACATCGGCACCCCGGAAGCTGCTCCAGCGGTACCCAACTTGCTGGACCGAAGAGACTAAAAGTGGGGACCAGGCCAGGACCATCTCCCCAAGCCAACTCCACACCAGGCTCCTCCAGATCCACAGGGACCATTTATGCGCGGGAAAAGTCGTTATGCCTCTTGCTGCTTTCAAACTATTGCACTGTTACCAAGTTGTTTATTACAGCTCGGTACATAGGTATTAGGTATACAGTTATTATTATCATATGTAAGTATTGAGTGCTGACTGCCCACAGGTCCATTGTGATTTACTATCCGAGGCTAATGTATATTCAAAAACTACCCTTAATTTAAATATTTTGCATGATACCCCAGATGTGCAACCACAGGAATAGGGGCTTGGCTCTACTCACGGTCTGGTTCCAATATTACAATTTTCGTTACCTACGACCTATAAAACTCAAAATTTGCACGCCTCTCGCGGTGTCACATCGGTGGTCATGGTCATAAACGACGTCATCGTCATCGTCTTCGGTTCGTCTGTACTGGTGAATTGAATGAATAGCATTGTTAGCTTCTTATCCTCTACAAGGCCCACCGCCCATATTTCTGGGTTTTATCAGGCAAACCCGTATAAAATTTCGTTCCGCTTAGCGGCGCTAATTCAGCTAAATAACAAGTACCTACTATAACATTAAACCACATTACAAATGCTGCAAAGGCACACGCATAACAATGGGGTATTGTTTTCGTCATTTCAGCCGACCCCACCTCAAAAATTATCGGCGACGCCCCTGCCTGCCCCCCCCCCCCCCCCCCCCCCCCCCCGCCCCCATGTCAATAACTCTCTCGAAGACGGCTGACGGCTTGCTACCCCCCCCCCCCCCTCCCGCTCAACATTTTCTAATACGCCACTGGATTTCCCCCCCCCCCACCTCCCCAAAAAAAACACGGCTAGATCCGCCCCTGCTTGGACCCGTCCCTGTTCGCCCCCCCCCCCCCCCCCCCCCCACAAATCATTTTGACAAATCGACACCGCTGCTGATGTCTCCTGTACCCCTTTCTATGTTCAGATCACAATCCACGCACTGATGTCTTCCTGACGTGATTCATCCCCACTGACGTCCCCACTGACGTCACTGACGTCTCCCGTGCTCCTCATGCGTCCTCCATCCCCCAATGACGTCTTCCTCCTCATTTACAAATCCCATTCCCCCGTTGACGTTCTCTATCAAATGGCGTCACCCATCATATTGTCGTTACACATCACACTGACGTCACACATCACACTGACGTCACATATCACACTGACATCCCACATCCCACTGACGGTACACATCCCACTGACATCACACATCACACTGACGTCACACATCACACTGACGTCACCCACCACACTGACGTCACACACCACACTGACGTCACCCATCCCACTGATACCATACATCACATTGACGTCACCCATCCCGCTGACGTCGCCCATCACACTGACGTCACCCATCCCACTGACATCACCCATGCCCTACACATACAGCTCCATCCGTCCGTTCACAACCTATTTGGGTATTGGTAGTGCTGGCATTGCCTCGGCTAAGGAATTATCACGGGGGGAGGGGGGGGGGCAGTTCGAGAAAATTATGCTAGGCATATGGCTAAACATACTTATACTGATACAATAGTATAAGTGTGATAATGACTAAAACATAAGTGCAAACTAGAAATGAAATAGTATAATAATAAAATAATGAAACTGAATACAAATGTTAATATAAACATGCACATCGACAAAGGTTCACGCCAGCCGTGTCGATTTTTGCAAACGATTGGGGCCGAACAGGAACGGGTCGAAGTGGTCTATTGGCGCCATAACTTTACCAAAAAGCGACTGAAATCGGACGAAAATTAACTCAATATTAACCCTCGCCCGTGCAGCGTCCGATCAGTACGTGACCGTGCAGGGGAGGTACGACCCCCCTCCCCCCCCCCCCCCTAGCGTTTCGCCCCTAATTGGGCTAGAGCTTCGATTAAAAAACGAACGTGTTGCTGGTCACGAGAGGAAGCCATTGATATCCGATTTTAAGGTCCTAGGTCATTATGTGACCTCTGAGGTCATGTCAATGACCTAAAATGGTGGGCCCGTGAGGAACACTGCTTCCGAGGGTGGCAAGACATCTTCCGAACTCCGAAGGCGGCATAATGCACTCTGAGGGCGGCAAAATGTCTTCCGTGGGCGGCAAAATGTTTTCCGAGGGCGGCATATTGCACTCTGAGGGCGGCATAATGAGCTCTGAGGGCGGTAAGATGCCTTCCGAGGGCCACAAGACATCTTCCGAGGTCGACATAATGCACTTCGAGGGCGGCAAAATGTCTTCCGAGGGCGGCAAGATGTTTTCCGAGGGCGGCATAATGCTCTCTTGACTCTGAGGAGGGCATGATGCCTTAATTCCGAGGGCGGCATAATAAGATGAGGGCGACAACATGCCTTCCGAGGGCGGCAAGATGTCTTCCGAGAAGGGCATGATGCCTTACAAGAGCTGCATAATGCGCTCTGAGGGCGGCATATTGCGCTCTGAGGGCGGCATAATGTGCTCTGAGGGCGGCAAGATGCCTTCAGAGTGCGACAAGACATCTTCCGTGTGCGGCATAATGCACTCCGAGGGCGGCAAAATGTCTTCCGTGGGCGACACGATGTTTTCCGAGGGCGACACGATGTTTTCCAAGGACAGCATGATGCCTTCCGAGGGCGGCATGATGCCTTCCGAGGGCGGCATGATGCCTTCAGAGGGCGGCGATGTACCTTCTGAGGGCGGCATAATGCGTTGTGAGGGCGGCAAGCTGTCTTCTGAGGGTGCCAGGGTGCCTTTCAAGAGTACTACGATGCTGTCGGTAGAGACAAGGGCGCCCTAGTGGCCTCCCGAGAACGCTGCGGCGTCTTCGGCGCCGGCAAATCCTTTGCAAGAACGGCGTCGCGGAGCCTTCGGCGCCGCGGTGCCCGAGGGCGCCGTTATCTAAGGCAGGGGGCTTCAGCCCCTACGCCCCCCCCCCCCCCCCTGGATCCGCCACTGCGGTGACGGACGTTAGATGTGGACCCTGTAAATCATCTGGGACCACTTTTGGAAGGATCCGGCAATCAATTCGGGACGTTATCGGGTACCCCGTCTTTGACCTTGAAGATGACCTTGAACAGTAAAATGAATGTCATTCATGATCAGCGTGTCAGAATTGACCTTCGGCCGAGGTTGGGTCAAATCTGAATCCGTCGCTGAATAAGTCGCTGAATAAGTCGCTAACTTCACGGACGTTCAACAGTTCTAGTTTACGCGTCAGCCGATTTGAAAATCTTCGGAAAGGAGGATCGTAGGCGTAAAGTTCGCAGCGCAGCAATGCTTGGTTGAGATATGGCCGCTCCACCACGGCAATGGGGTATTTTGTAGGGCTAAATATCCCACTAAATACCCTACGGCGGAAATCAGTTGTCCGATGTATATACGCGGCGCTACCTGGTATTTCTATTGCCTTGTTGCCTCCCATTGACACATTTCCTTACTTAGAATAAAGTTAAAGCAACTCATACAAAGGATTTTTGTTTTAATAAAATCAGCTGTCAATCCAAAAGCAAGTGAAATTAGATGAGTTTTCAGAATTGTGAGACTTTTTAGTTTCCCCCCCTCCCCCTCAGGCCCCAACCAACCGTTCTGGATTCACCTCTGTGACAAGGTGTAGGACAAAGTATTCCTTCAAAATACTACAGCTTCGGGTAGTCCTAAATGCCAAAAATGAAACGTTTCTCAGGATTATATCTTACGAAAAATAATATGATCTGTAATTTTGATACGCACACCTTAATATAATTTTAGCAGCGTTTTTATCTTTTTTATCAGCTGAAAATGGCCAACCTTGAAAAATGCGGCGTGTGTGACATTTGACCGCGTTAAAAGAATCGCAGGGGACGCTGAACAAGGAAGTTGGATGTTTCCGGTCTTTTATTAAATAATTTGGTTACTGTGGAAGTTTTGTAGTTAAGAATTCACAGAATAAGGTACGTGTTTGAATAACACACATGCACTGTATTTTGCATCCAACATTATCGTAATCTGTTTCTGTATCGGGTTCGTTGGCTTGGATATCTAAAGAAAGATGGGTGCCATGCTTTATTAAAGGAATATTTATTCAGCTTACTGTTTTTACTGCACATCTCACTGAATTACCTTTTTGTGTAACTGAAATAGTTCGCCCACCGTTTTTACTAACCACCTCACCGATTGTACTCATACTGTCACCTTTTTAGTATCTGGTTGTGTTGCCAGATCGGTAACGGTGGGGCTGGCGTCACCGTCCGGGGCTGGTGTCACCCTCGCAGTCGGGAAATCAAATCAAGGTTCAGGTTACTATCACCATTGTTGGTCTGGAGTCATGGGAAGCTTAATGACGTCACCAGATACAAGCGAATCTTAGGCCGCCCCTATTTAATAGCTACGAGTGGTAGGCCGAACCAATCAGAATTAATTAAACTTAACTAACCTAATCTAACCTAACCCCGCCATTAGGTCCGATCAGATCAGCCTACAGCTTATAGCCATTAAGTCTGATTGGGTCGGCCTACAGCTTGTAGTCATTAAGTCTGTTTGGGTCGGCCTACAGCTTGTAACCATTAAGTCCGATTGGGTCGGCCTACAGCTTGTAGTCATTAAATCTGATCGCGACAATTGTAATGAATAAGCCCTACATGTATTTGAATAGGGGCTTAAAGCCGATGACGTCACCTCTTTACCAAATGGTGATGATAGTCAACTTGTTTTAAGGTGAACCTTGGATATATTTGCCATGTTTCAATGCTTTGATTGGTTTGTTTTGTATTCAAAGCGCCAGAATTGTCTCGAAATAATTGTGCCCATACTTTGGGCAGCATAAAGGATTTCTGTGTTGCTCTCTAGAGCTCAATATGTCATCAACCCAAATATTAAAACTTAACTTTTTTATGAAATTGAGCACTGTTTGCAAGAAACAAATGTCATAATCATGTTTGGCAGCAATTACTTCATATGTTGCACCACAAGTGGCATACATTTCACAAATTTTGGGAAGGTGGGACAGTCCCTTTAACCTTGATGCACAGGAGTGAGACAATATGTTGAAACATTGTGTTGCTGCCGCCCAATAAAAGAAGTCTCCAAAAACTAACTATTTCGCATAGGAAGGTAAATTTCAGCGTACATAAGATGTGATATGAGCTGTAACATTCATTTGAAGTGTATACATTGATGAAATGTTCAGTTTTTCCGACATCTTGAGCACTAGGTTAAAATCTCCACAATGACCAGAAACTGGTAATTTGGACCCATTTTTGGAGCACCATATCCAAAAATGGGTAGGTACGCTACTTCCAAAAATAGGTACAAACTACAGAAAGCAACCTTCATGACGTTAACATGAACCACACATTGATTGGTGTGTTAGTGCATTATGGTGATGACGTTATCAAATTCAGCACCCTTGAGAGTCTGTTGAAAATGTGTGTCTTACGGAAATCATCATGTCATCATGTCAAATTTTATTGAAGTTGGCCGATCTTGGGGCAGCAAAATCGTGTGTTTAGAGAGAAAAAATCATTGAAAGTTTGTTTTAAAAAAAATAAGTTGCATTTGTCACCGTGAATTTTGGTGACAGAACATGTGAACAGTAAAAGTAAGGTAAATATTAGTCAAAACTCAAAAGGCTGCAAGATATGTTTGGAAAGTGGTTTATTTTTCAACAGTGAACATTCAAGTGGGCAGGGAGCCAGTAGTTTGATGTTTGCAGGTGGTTAACATTGTGAAATATCATTGTTAATTGTATGGCCTCAACACCAGCTTTACATCACCATATACCATATATCATATATCTCCATTTGGTTAATTTGAGAATTGACCAATTATTTGTTAACATTTTGCTTAAAAAGTAATTTTATTTCATAAATAAAAAATTAATTAATTCATGTTATGTACCTCAATATTTCTCCTGGGATACTGATGTTGGCTGTAACAAGCGAAATTTGTGAAGCTGTCATTGACCTGATGTAGTACCCATCTTGGCTATTTTGTTTGCTAGAGATTGTAGCTTCTTTGAACCTTCCTTTGGCTTCTTTGGGGCTTGGGCTTATCACATCCCATGCATACATCATTGTTATAATACAAATTTGGTGTTATTTCATGTTAGTTACTATTAATGTTGTGATGTTATTTTATTTACAGAATAAAGCTTTCCATTATACCATTTTGCAGTCATTTGTATTTCTCAAATATATACCTACTTTAAGAGTTATATTTGAATAGCCTGTGCTCATGATAGGTATCGCCGAAAAGAGTGAAAATCAAAGAACTGATATTTCACCTTGCTGGTTTGTCAGAGTGACCCTGTTGCTATCTTGATCTGAGGCTCTGGCTTCATCAATGGTGGTGAGATGAGCTTTGAGGAACAATAGAGATAAACCAATCCACTGCAACAACACAATGCATGGGACCTTGGCACTCAGTGAACAGTAATGCCAAGGGGTTGGTCTACACAATGCATGGGACCTTGGCACTCAGTGAACAGTAATGCCAAGGGGTTGGTCTACACAATGCATGGGACCTTGGCACTCAGTGAACAGTAATGCCAAGGGGTTGGTCTACACAATGCATGAGACCTTGGCACTCAGTGAACAGTAATGCCAAGGGGTTGGTCTACACAATGCATGGCACCTTGGCACTCAGTGAACAGTAATGCCAAGGGGTTGGTCTACACAATGCATGGCACCTTGGCACTCAGTGAACAGTAATGCCAAGGGGTTGGTCTACACAATGCATGAGACCTTGGCACTCAGTGAACAGTAATGCCAAGGGGTTGGTCTACACAATGCATGGCACCTTGGCACTCAGTGAACAGTAATGCCAAGGGGTTGGTCTACACAATGCATGGCACCTTGGCACTCAGTTAACAGTAATGCCAAGGGGTTGGTCTACACAATGCATGGCACCTTGGCACTCAGTGAACAGTAATGCCAAGGGGTTGGTCTACACAATGCATGGCACCTTGGCACTCAGTGAACAGTAATGTCAAGGGGTTGGTCTACACAATGCATGAGACCTTGGCACTCAGTGAACAGTAATGCCAAGGGGTTGGTCTACACAATGCATGAGACCTTGGCACTCAGTTAACAGTAATGCCAAGGGGTTGGTCTACACAATGCATGGCACCTTGGCACTCAGTTAACAGTAATGCCAAGGGGTTGGTCTACACAATGCATGGCACCTTGGCACTCAGTGAACAGTAATGCCAAGGGGTTGGTCTACACAATGCATGGCACCTTGGCACTCAGTGAACAGTAATGCCAAGGGGTTGGTCTACACAATGCATGGGACCTTGGCACTCAGTGAACAGTAATGCCAAGGGGTTGGTCTACACAATGCATGAGACCTTGGCACTCAGTTAACAGTAATGCCAAGGGATTGGTCTAAATTGTTCCAAAAATGGAACAAGTGGGTTCAAAAAATGATACCTGCCCAAAATCCCTTTTTCTGCATCATAGTGGTAAAATAAATATGCAAGGTCATAGTATATTCCCCACTGTGATGAAGCAGTCTATTACATGATGCTTCTAATGCACGTTTTCCTATATTGTCATGTTTTACTACAATTGGTATCCATTTTTGGAACATGAGTACCCATTTTTGGCAAACTCAGCCTTCCATTTTCGGAAAGTGTTCCAAAAACGGAATGTTAATATGGGCCAAAATGACCACGGTTTGCCCGACTGGCATTATATTTCAGTGATTTGTAATCACTGTTGGGAGCAAATAATAGGTATGCTTGCAATTTGTGCAAATGTAAAGGACTTAAGTCTAGAAGTTGCAAAGCCCACCTCTCACAACAATGGAGGTGACCAATACCGTTGAAATCTGGTGGTTGTGTAACGCTGGTAACATTGAATAACCGTACAGCGGACTTTTTCAGCATTTAGTTCACCGGCCGCTGACAAAGAAACGTCAGCTGGTATACAGAGAACCAAGAGAGCATTAATCGCCGGGCACCACGGTGCCTGGCCCAGCCGGCCGACAATTCACCCTCCTGTCACGTACGAAGTCCGGACCCCCCCCCCCCCCCACACACACACACACACACCACCAGAGACCAGCAGAGAAGGTTGTGACGAAGTCACTGGCCAGCCTCATCACAAATGAATTATGTGCGAGGTCGGATGAAGCGCATTGAAATCGTTAGAAATTCACAAATGTTCGCGGGATTCCCAGAAAGTTGATAGTTCAGAAGCGACAAGAAATAGCGGATCGCCAATACCTCAGATCGATTCGCCGGTTCAAGAAACCCCCGCATGCAAAATTTGTAAAATGTTGCAGATTGTTGCAGATTGTTGCAAGACGCTGTAATTGTTGCAGATGAAGTCGTAGAGCCCTAATTCCTCCATTGAGATCAGCGGCCCAAAATCAGTCCGAAGGAAAATATGCAGAAAAGTGAAAATTTTGATGTTTTTAATTATTTTTTTGCAATGTTGCAAAGCCCGACTGCACGCTACAGTGGTAGTCATTTCTCAATTGGAATAAGTCATGTAAACAACTGATACTCTGTGTGACCATTTGAGGAAGTTAGCTGAAACAAGAGGCCTGTTCACGGGGTCTGCGGCCGCCGCGGCCAAGAGGGCGGGGATTAATCGTCAGCCAATCACGAAAGAGCAGATCCGGGAGGAGAGACTCTCCGCTCTGCGGCTCCTGCGGTTGCTCGGGAGCAGCCGCAATAGAACTTCGACATAAATGGCGCGCGTCTGACAAAGGTTGCGCACTGTTTTGTTGATATCGCGGCTCACTGGCGGTTGTTTGACCAAAAATTACAACTCGTAGTGACTCGTAGATATTCATGTAGTTGAGTGGTTTTGAAAAACATTGAGGGTTTTCATGAAATTGCCTATTCGTTGCGAACGCTACACGCGTCATTTATCGGACGCCATCAGCGGCCGCAAAAGTGTTCAAAGTTGTTCAAATTAAGCTCCGCCTCCTGGCCGCGGGAGCCGCGGCGGCCACAGACCCCGTGAACAGGCCTAAGGAAAGCTAAAATGAAACAAAATATGGCAAGGAAATTCCAACCTTTAGCACAAACTTTCTTAAAGGGAGATAACCACCTTTTTCCACAAAAATGGAGTTAGCACCTGAAATCGACAGACGAGACCGAAATATATTGTAAATTCATTACATTTTGCATATAACAATTCCTACCAATAGATATTTCAAGTCATAGTTGATGTTGTGTAAGCGTAAGCGTTCCACGCTTATAATCAGCAAGTACTCGGTAACTAATTCAGTAAATTAGCCTCCCTACGCATTGTTATTTATCATGAAGGTATGCAATATGTTCCCTGCACTCTATCTTTTGGGAATATGTGCCAAACTTTTATGAACAATCAGCAATCATTTGAAAAAGTGCATTGAAATAGTCAGTTTAAGAGTGGCCAACCTTACTTATTTAGTGTCGGCGATTTGTTTATAAGTGCCCATTCAACAACGTTGAACAGGTTGATGCAAAAGCGCCAGATGTTGCGCTTTCCAATAGTGGAGGGAAAATACTGATATTAATTTTCCCAAACTTCCAACTTTGAATGAGGGAATCATTTTATTTAATTCTTAAATTTAGATCACATCATTTTAATACCATAACGGTAGCCAAATAAATTGTTGCTAACAAAATCAAAAGGTGATTATCTCCCTTTAACTGTTACTTTCAAACCTGAAAAAACAATATCAATTTTCTAAGATGTTCTGCACACATTACCAGTGGACCAGTGGAACCAGTGGTACCAGTGGAAGTATTACCAATATTCCTACCAGAAGTATAAAAGGATGGCATGAATCGTGGCGTGGTTCATATGGGTCACCACTGACCACAGTCGCACTAATGCCCCCTTTTATTTTATGTTGACCCCAACCCTGTGTCTGGCATGGTGTGGCCATTGTTCTATGTGCCACTGTGTGTGTATATTGGTCTATGGGGCTTGGTCTTGGTCTATGTGGCACTGTTCTCCCTCCATGTATCACTGTGTCTGTGTCTGTGCATGTGTGTCTGTGCATGTGTGTCTGTGCATGTGTGTCTGTGCATGTGTGTCTGTGCATGTGTGTCTGTGCATGTGTGTCTGTGCATGTGTGTCTGTGCATGTGTGTCTGTGCATGTGTGTCTGTGCATGTGTGTCTGTGCATGTGTGTCTGTGTATGTGACATCTCTGTTCATGTTCCCAGCAGGTGACCAGCAGGTGACCAGAGATGTCGCAGTACGGCGGTAACAAGAGCGCACCGCCACCCTGGGCGTGACATTATCTCTGTTCATGTTCCCAGCAGGTGACCAGCAGGTGACCAGAGATGTCGCAGTACGGCGGTAACAAGAGCGCACCGCCACCCTGGGCGTGACATTATCTCTGTTCATGTTCCCAGCAGGTGGCCAGCAGGTGACCAGAGATGTCGCAGTACGGCGGTAACAAGAGCGCACCGCCACCCTGGGCGTGACATTATCTCTGTTCATGTTCCCAGCAGGTGACCAGAGATGTCGCAGTACGGCGGTAACAAGAGCGCACCGCCACCCTGGGCGTGACATTATCTCTGTTCATGTTCCCAGCAGGTGACCAGCAGGTGACCAGAGATGTCGCAGTACGGCGGTAACAAGAGCGCACCGCCACCCTGGGCGTGACATTATCTCTGTTCATGTTCCCAGCAGGTGACCAGAGATGTCGCAGTACGGCGGTAACAAGAGTGCACCGCCACCCTGGGCGTGACATTATCTCTGTTCATGTTCCCAGCAGGGGACCAGCAGGTGACCAGAGATGTCGCAGTACGGCGGTAACAAGAGCGCACCGCCACCCTGGGCGTGACATTATCTCTGTTCATGTTCCCAGCAGGGGACCAGAGATGTCGCAGTACGGCGGTAACAAGAGCGCACCGCCACCCTGGGCGTGACATTATCTCTGTTCATGTTCCCAGCAGGTGACCAGAGATGTCGCAGTACGGCGGTAACAAGAGCGCACCGCCACCCTGGGCGCAGACGCCGGGGATGCTACAGAGGCCCAGTGAGTGTGACTGCACTGCGACAGGTGTTGGGCCGGGAAGGCAGCCCTGGGATGGGAACGGGCTGGGCGCAGACGCCGGGGAGGGGTGCAGACGCCGCTGCAGAGGACCGGTGAGTGGCATGGGACCGGACCACAGGACTGGTGCAGGGCGAACAGAGCGGGGTGGGCCGGGAGTCAGGGTGCAAACTGCGGGCCGGACTGGGCGCCGTCGACACCGTGGGCTAGAGTGGCCACTTGGTGATCGCGGGACGGGTTAGACCGTGTGATCGCTAGATGGCCGACAAGGACTGTGTCGGTGAAATGTCCACCAGAAGTGTCCATCCGTGTCGCTGCTGACGAAACCACCGATAATCAATATCATGCATCAACATCTGACTTTAAAAAGTGTTGGGTACACCTTACATTTGACCATAATTTCAGCTAACGGCTACGCACTTTATGTGCTTATTATACACTGATAAAAATACGGTTGACTCGGTTCCTTTGTCTCACTTCTCTGATGTCCATCAGTTTGTATTTTGGTGATACTTTTTAATGCACTAGTGTTTTACTCCTGGCCGGTCTTTTGTTCTGACTGAATTCCTGCAGTATTGTATCATATATGTGTTCATCTCGTCTTACATGACCTATTGCCCTAGGACCAGAATATGTGCATTATGTCCTTGACTTGGCCTCTGACCTCTGACACCTGTGACTTGGCCTCTGACACCTGACCTCTTGCACCTGACATCTGACACCTCTGACCTCTGACCCACCCTCTGACCCACCCTCTGACCCACCCTCTGACCCACCCTCTGACCCACCCTCTGACCCATCCTCTGACCTAGAGTGCCCTGCCCTCTGCCCTGTGTCCTGAACTCTGATCTGCCCTCCAATCTGCCCCTTGATCTGCCCCCTGTCCTGTGACCTCTGACCTCTGTGACCTGTGTTACAGCGTACTCGGAGGCTGGCAGCTCCTCTATCCGTGCCTCCCCCATCACCTACCAGGGTAAGTGTCAGCTCTGTTACACCCCCTGACATTCAATGTTACAGCCAGACATTCACCAGGCTCACTATATCCCCCATCCAGACGGCCACAGCATCCACACACTCAGCATCCAGACACTCAGCATCCAGACACTCAGCATCCAGACACTCAGCATCCAGACACTCAGCATCCAGACACTCAGCATCCAGACACTCAGCATCCAGACGGCCACAGCATCCAGACATTCACCAGGCTCACTATATCCCCCATCCAGACGGCCACAGCATCCATACACTCAGCATCCAGACATTCAGCATCCAGACGGCCACAGCATCCAGACACTCGCCAGGCTCACTATATCCCCCATCCAGACGGCCACAGCATCCAGACGGCCACAGCATCCAGACACTCACCAGGCTCACTATATCCCCCCATCCAGACGGCCACAGCATCCAGACACTCACCAGGCTCACTATATCCCCCATCCAGATGGCCACAGCATCCAGACACTCACCAGGCTCACTATATCCCCCATCCAGATGGCCACAGCACCCAGACACTCACCAGGCTCACTATATCCCCCATTCAGACGGCCACAGCATCCAGACACTCAGCATCCAGACGGCCACGGGCCATAGCATCCAGACACTCACCAGGCTCACTATACCCCCCCCCCAATCAACTCTATCCCATGGCCCACCAAAGTAAGTGGAGTGTCCTCCCATCTCCCAGTGGAGTGTCCTCCCATCTCCTAGTGGAGTGTCTCCTCCCGTCTCCTAGTGGAGTGTCTCCCGTCTCCTAGTGGAGTGTCTCCTGTCTCCTAGTGGAGTGTCTCCTCCCGTCTCCTAGTGGAGTGTCTCCTCCCATCTCCTAGTGGAGTGTCTCCTCCCGTCTCCTAGTGGAGTGTCTCCTCCCGTCTCCTAGTGGAGTGTCTCCTCCTGTCTCCTAGTGGAGTGTCTCCTCCGTCTTCTAGTGAAGTGTCTCCTCCCGTCTCCTAGTGGAATGTCTCCTGTCTCCTAGTGGAGTGTCTCCTCCCGTCTCCTAGTGGAATGTCTCCTCCTGTCTCCTAGTGGAGTGTATCCTTCTGTCTCCTAGTGAAGTGTTTCATCCCGTCTCCTAGTGGAGTGTCTCCTCCCGTCTCCTGGTGGAGTGTCTCCCGTCTCCTAGTGGAGTGTCTCCTAGTGGAGTGTCTCCTCCTGTCTCCTAGTGGAGTGTCTCCTCCCATCTCCTAGTGGAGTGTCTCCTCCCGTCTCCTAGTGGAGTGTCTCCTCTCGTTTCCCCTCGGCCCTCTCCCTTGACATTCGCCACGTTCCCCCTTTACCCACCTCTAACTGCTCACTAAAGTACAAGTCATGAGCTGAGCGGTTCTCTTCTTACTTACTTGTTCATACCTGGTGTCCCCATTCCCTGTCCTGTCCCAAGAGGGTAGTTATTTCTGCCAGTGGCTGTTGTACGTTTCTCTGCACGATAAAAAAGTAACACATGAACTTCTCTATTCAAAGTTGTGTGGAGGTTTCTTTATGACGATCAGTGCTGTAGCGTGGTTTGTTTATCACGTGTTTCTGCTCTGCGTAACGTGTTTTTAAACGCCAGTACAGTTGAGTAATGTATGACAAGTGTGTTGAGGAAATATGATGCTCCCTTGTATCATTGCACATACTCAAATGCTGCTAGATGCTATTGTTTGGTCGGTAACGGGAACAGCGTTCCTCTTTGGGGTTTGAACTGCGTGCAGCGCCTCCTGCTTTTCACTTCACATCTTGTACTTGTTGTGACGTATGCACGATTGCGAATCGTATGTGCCATGTATTTGTAATGTCTGTGTATGTGTGTCTGTGTATGTGTGTCTGTGTATGTGTGTCTGTGTATGTGTGTCTGTGTATGTGTGTGTCTGTGTATGTGTGTATCTGTGTATCTGTGTATCTGTGTATCTGTGTATCAGACATACAGACACACAGATCGTGTGTGCCATGTATTTGTAATGTCTGTGTATGTGTGTGTGTGTGTCTGTGTATGTGTGTCTGTGTATGTGTGTCTGTGTATGTGTGTCTGTGTATGTGTGTCTGTGTATGTGTGTCTGTGTATGTGTGTCTGTGTATGTGTCTGTGTATGTGTGTCTGTGTATGTGTGTCTGTGTATGTGTGTCTGTGTATGTGTGTGTATGTGTATGTGTGTGTCTGTGTATCTGTGTATCTGTGTATATGTGTATCTGTGTATCAGACATACAGACACACAGATTGTATGTGCCATGTATTTGTAATGTCGTGTATGTGTGTGTGTGTCTGTGTATGTGTGTGTGTGTCTGTGTATGTGTGTCTGTGTATGTGTGTCTGTGTATGTGTGTCTGTGTATGTGTGTCTGTGTATGTGTGTCTGTGTATGTGTGTCTGTGTATGTGTGTGTCTGTGTATGTGTGTGTCTGTGTTTCTGTGTATCTGTGTATATGTGTCTGTGTATCTGTGTATCTGTGTATCTGTGTGTATGTGTGTCTGTGTATGTATGTGTGTTTGTGTATGTCTGTGTGTCTGTGTGTCTGCCTGTCTGGCTGTATATGTGTCTGTGTCTGTCTGTGTGTCTGTCTGTGTGTCTGTGTCTGTCTGTGTGTCTGTCTGTATGTCTGTGTGTCTGTGTCTGTCTGTATGTCTGTGTGTCTGTGTCTGTGTCTGTGTCTGTCTGTCTGTCTGTGTCTGTCTGTGTGTCTGTGTGTATGTGTACCCTATGTAACGTGTGTGTGTCCGCTCCAGCGCCGCAGCCGCTGGCCCAGCAGACGCTGCTACAGCAGCCGGGACTGACCCCGGCCATGTTGATGCAGCAGCAGATCCAGCAGCCGGCACAGGTCAGTACACAGACAGAGATAGACACAGGCTGAGACACACAGACAGAGATAGACACAGGCTGAGACACACAGACAGAGATAGACACAGGCTGAGACACACAGACAGAGATAGACACGGGCTGAGACACACAGACAGTGATAGACACAGGCTGAGACACACAGACAGAGATAGACACAGGTTGATACACACAGACAGAGATAGACACAGGCTGAGACACACAGACAGAGATAGACACAGGCTGAGACACACAGACAGAGATAGACACAGGCTGAGACACACAGACAGAGATAGACACAGGCTGAGACACACAGACAGAGATAGACACAGGCTGAGACACACAGACAGAGATAGACACAGGCTGAGACACACAGACAGAGATAGACACAGGCTGAGACACACAGACAGATAGACACAGGCTGAGACACACAGACAGAGATAGACACAGACTGACACACAGACAGAGATAGACACAGGCTGAGACACACAGACAGAGATAGACACAGACAGAGATAGACACAGGCTGAGACACACAGACAGAGATAGACACAGGCTGAGACACACAGACAGAGATAGACACAGGCTGAGACACACAGACAGAGATAGACACAGACTGACACACAGACAGAGATAGACACAGGCTGAGACACACAGACAGAGATAGACACAGGCTGAGACACACAGACAGAGATAGACACAGGCTGAGACACACAGACAGAGATAGACACAGGCTGAGACACACAGACAGAGATAGACACAGGCTGAGACACACAGACAGAGATAGACACAGGCTGAGACACACAGACAGAGATAGACACAGGCTGACACACAGACAGAGATAGACACAGGCTGAGACACACAGACAGAGATAGACACAGACTGACACACATACAGAGATAGACACAGGCTGAGACACACAGACAGAGATAGACACAGGCTGAGACACACAGACAGAGATAGACACAGACTGACACACAGACAGAGATAGACACAGGCTGAGACACACAGACAGAGATAGACACAGGCTGAGACACACAGACAGAGATAGACACAGACTGACACACAGACAGAGATAGACACAGGCTGATACACACAGACAGAGATAGACACAGGCTGAGACACACACACAGAGATAGACACGGGCTGAGACACACAGACAGAGATAGACACAGGCTGAGACACACAGAGATAGACACAGGCTGAGACACACAGACAGAGATAGACACAGGCTGAGACACACAGACAGAGATAGACACAGACTGACACACAGACAGAGATAGACACAGGCTGAGACACACAGACAGAGATAGACACAGACTGACACACACAGACAGAGATAGACACAGACTGACACACACAGACAGAGATAGACACAGGCTGAGACACACAGACAGAGATATACACAGGCTGAGACACACAGACAAGGATAGACACAGGCTGAGACACACAGACAGAGATAGACACAGGCTGAGACATACAGACAGAGATAGACACAGGCTGAGACACACAGACAGAGATAAACACAGGCTGAGACACACAGACAGAAATAGACACAGGTTGAGACACACAGACAAGGATAGACACAGGCTGAGACACACAGACAGAGATAGACACAGGCTGAGACACACAGACAGAGATAGACACAGGCTGAGACATACAGACAGAGATAGACACAGGTTGAGACACACAGACAGAGATAGACACAGGCTGAGGCATACAGACAGAGATAGACACAGGCTGAGACACACAGACAAGGATAGACACAGGCTGAGACACACAGACAGAGATATACACAGGCTGAGACACACAGACAGAGATATACACAGGCTGAGACACACAGACAGAGATAGACACAGGCTGAGACATACAGACAGAGATAGACATAGGTTGAGACACACAGACAGAGATAGACACAGACAGAGATAGACACAGACAGAGATAGACACAGGCTGAGACACACAGACAGAGATAGACACAGGCTGAGACACACAGACAAGGATAGACACAGGCTGAGACACACAGACAGAGATAGACACAGGCTGAGACACACAGACAGAGATAGACACAGGCTGAGACACACAGACAGAGATAGACACAGGCTGAGACACACAGACAGAGATAGACACAGGCTGAGACACACAGACAGAGATAGACACAGGCTGAGACACACAGACAGAGATAGACACAGGTTGAGGCATACAGACAGAGATAGACACAGGCTGAGACACACAGACAGAGATAGACACAGGCTGAGACACACAGACAGAGATAGACACAGGCTGAGACACACAGACAGAGATAGACACAGGTTGAGACATACAGACAGAGATAGACACAGGCTGAGACACACAGACGGAGATAGACACAGGCTGAGACACACAGACAGAGATAGACACAGGCTGAGACACAGGCTGAGACACACAGACAGAGATAGACACAGGTTGAGACACACAGACAGAGATATACACAGGCTGAGACACACAGACAGATATAGACACAGGTTGAGACACACAGACAAGGATAGACACAGGTTGAGACACACAGACAGAGAATTAGACAGGCTGAGACACACAGACATATATATACACAGGCTGAGACACGCAGACAGAGATAGACACAGGCTGAGACACACAGACAGAGATAGACACAGGCTGAGACACACAGACAGAGATAGACACAGGCTGAGACACACAGACAGAGATAGACACAGGCTGAGACACACAGACAGAGATAGACACAGAGACAGAGATATACACAGTCTGAGACACACAGACAGAGATAGACACAGGTTAAGACACACAGACAAGGATAGACACAGGCTGAGACACACAGACAAGGATAGACACAGGCTGAGAAACACAGACAGAGATAGACACAGGCTGAGACACACAGACATAGATAGACACAGGCTGAGACACACAGACAGAGACACACAGACAGAGATAGACACAGGCTGAGACGCACAGACAGAGATAGACACAGGTTGAGACACACAGACAGATATAGACACAGGCTGAGACGCACAGACAGAGATAGACACAGGCTGAGACACACAGACAGAGATAGACACAGGCTGAGACACACAGACAGAGATAGACACAGGTTGAGACACACAGACAGAGATAGACACAGGCTGAGACACACAGACAGAGATAGACACAGGCTGAGACACACAGACAGAGGTAGACACAGGCTGAGACACACAGACAGAGATAGACACAGGCTGAGACACAGAGACAGATATACACAGGCTGAGACACACAGACAGAGATAGACACAGGTTAAGACACAGACAGAGATAGACACAGGCTGAGACACACAGACAGAAATAGACACAGGCTGAGACACACAGACAGAGATAGACACAGGCTGAGACACACAGACAGAGATAGACACAGGCTGAGACACACAGACAGAGATATACACAGGCTGAGACACACAGACAGAGATAGACACAGGTTGAGACACACAGACAGAGATAGACACAGGCTGAGACACACAGACAGAGATAGACACAGGCTGAGACACACAGACAGAGATAGACACAGGCTGAGACACACAGACAGAGATAGACACAGGTTGAGACACACAGACAGAGATAGACACAGGCTGAGACACACAGACAGAGATAGACACAGGCTGAGACACACAGACAGAGATAGACACAGGCTGAGACACACAGACAGAGATAGACACAGGCTGAGACACACAGACAGAGATAGACACAGGCTGAGACACACAGACAGAGATAGACACAGGTTGAGACACACAGACAAGGATAGACACAGGTTGAGACACACAAACAAGGATAGACACAGGTTGAGACACACAGACATAGATAGACACAGGCTGAGACACACAGACAGAGATAGACACAGGCTGAGACACACAGACAGAGATAGACACAGGCTGAGACACGCAGACAGAGATAGACACAGGTTGAGACACACAGACAAGGATAGACACAGGTTGAGACACACAAACAAGGATAGACACAGGTTGAGACACACAGACAGAGATAGACACAGGCTGAGACACACAGACAGATATAGACACAGGTTGAGACACACAGACAAGGATAGACACAGGTTGAGACACACAGACAGAGAATTAGACACAGGCTGAGACACACAGACAAGGATAGACACAGGCTGAGACACACAGACATATATATACACAGGCTGAGACACACAGACAGAGATAGACACAGGCTGAGACACACAGACAGAGATAGACACAGGCTGAGACACACAGACAGAGATATACACAGGCTGAGACACACAGACAGAGATGGACACAGGCTGAGACACACAGACAGAGATAGACACAGGCTGAGACACACAGACAGAGATATACACAGGCTGAGACACACAGACAGAGATAGACACAGGTTAAGACACACAGGCAAGGATAGACACAGGCTGAGACACACAGACAAGGATAGACACAGGCTGAGAAACACAGACAGAGATAGACACAGGCTGAGACGCACAGACAGAGATAGACACAGGTTGAGACACACAGACAGAGATAGACACAGGCTGAGACACACAGACAGAGATAGACACAGGCTGAGACACACAGACAGAGATAGACACAGGCTGAGACACACAGACAGAGATAGACACAGGTTGAGACACACAGACAGAGATAGACACAGGCTGAGACACACAGACAGAGATAGACACAGGCTGAGACACACAGACAGAGATAGACACAGGCTGAGACACACAGACAGAGATAGACACAGGCTGAGACACACAGACAGATATACACAGGCTGAGACACACAGACAGAGATAGACACAGGTTAAGACACACAGACAGAGATAGACACAGGCTGAGACACACAGACAGAAATAGACACAGGCTGAGACACACAGACAGAGATAGACACAGGCTGAGACACACAGACAGAGATATACACAGGCTGAGACACACAGACAAGGATAGACACAGGCTGAGACACACAGACAAGGATAGACACAGGTTGAGACACACAGACAAGGATAGACACAGGCTGAGACACACAGACAGAGATAGACACAGGCTGAGACACACAGACAGAGATAGACACAGGTTGAGACACACAGACAGAGATAGACACAGGTTGAGACACACAGACAGATAGACACAGGCTGAGACACACAGACAGAGATAGACACAGGCTGAGACACACAGACAGAGATATACACAGGCTGAGACACACAGACAGAGATAGACACAGGTTGAGACACACAGACAGAGATAGACACAGGCTGAGACACACAGACAGAGATAGACACAGGCTGAGACACACAGACAGAGATAGACACAGGCTGAGACACACAGACAGACATAGACACAGGCTGAGACACACAGACAGAGATAGACACAGGCTGAGACACACAGACAGAGATATACACAGGCTGAGACACACAGACAGAGATAGACACAGGCTGAGACACACAGACAGAGATAGACACAGGCTGAGACACACAGACAGAGATATACACAGGCTGAGACACACAGACAGAGATAGACACAGGCTGAGACACACAGACAAGGATAGAGGATAGAAACAGGCTGAGACACACAGGTTGAGACATGCAGGCTGAGACATGCAGGCTGAGACACACATACTGAGACACACAGGCGGGGACACACAGGCTGACACACAGACTGATATATGCCAGATGGTACTCTAGTGGGCGCCTATAGGCAGGATGCCAAAGTCTTGTGTGAAATGGGGAAGTTATGCTAGCTCTACTATCATTTGTTAAAAGTCGATTTTTGCCAGAAAAGTGTAATTGGTTGGCTTTGTTTATCCAAAAGTATCCTCGGGCTTATGCATTTCGAAAGATAACTAAGAGGAAGATGTTTTCGAGTCAAGAGCTTGAGTCTCAAGCATCAAACTTATGGGCACAGTAAATCTAGCCTAAAGCTGCTTTTCCATCATCTTCATGCTGAGCACCTGGTACTTTCTGCATGCATGTCTCGAGTTAGTGTTGTGTCTGTATTTACCTCGATAGTGACCTCAATATACTGTATGTCTGACTGCCAGTACGGCCTGTCCCTGCCACAGAGTGTGTTGACTGTGTGTTTGTCATGACGTTCCCCAGTCACAGGTGCTGTACGGCCTGACCCTGTCACAGAGTGTGTTGGCTGTGTGTTTGTCATGACGTTCCCCAGTCACAGGTGCTGTACAGCCTGTCCCTGCCACAGAGTGTGTTGACTGTGTGTTTGTCATGACGTTCCCCAGTCACAGGTGCTGTACGGCCTGTCCCTGCCACAGAGTGTGTTGACTGTGTGTTTGTCATGACGTTCCCCAGTCACAGGTGCTGTACGGCCTGACCCTGCCACAGAGTGTGTTGACTGTGTGTTTGTCATGACGTTCCCCAGTCACAGGTGCTGTACAGCCTGTCCCTGCCGCAGAGTGTGTTGACTGTGTGTTTGTCATGACGTTCCCCAGTCACAGGTGCTGTACGGCCTGACCCTGCCACAGAGTGTGTTGACTGTGTGTTTGTCATGACCCAGTCGTTCCCCTGTCACAGGTACCATACGGCCTGCAGTTCCAGGCGGCGCAGCAGCAGGCGCTGCTCTCCCAGGCCGGCTCGGCGCTGGGCGCCCCCGGCATCGCCCTGCCCACCACTCTGGCTTCCACCCAGGTTAGTACCGGACGAACGAACCCTCAGCGTACCGGCCAAACACTCTGGCCTCCACCCAGGTTAGTACCGGACGAACGAGCCCTCAGTGGTGACATGTACTCAGGTACCGGACGAACGAGCCCTCAGCGTACCGGCCAAACACTCTGGCTTCCACCCAGGTTAGTACCGGACGAACGAGCCCTCAGCGTACCGGCCAAACACTCTGGCTTCCACCCAGGTTAGTACCGGACGAACGAGCCCTCAGCGTACCGGCCAAACACTCTGGCTTCCACCCAGGTTAGTACCGGACGAACGAGCCCTCAGCGTACCGGCCAAACACTGGCTTCCACGCAGGTTAGTAACGGACGAACGAACCCTCAGTGCACCGGTCAAACTCTCTGACTTCCACCCAGGTTAGTACCGGACGAACGAACCCTCAGTGGTGACATGTACTCAGGTACCGGACGAACGAGCCCTCAGCGTACCGGCCAAACACTCTGGCTTCCACGCAGGTTAGTAACGGACGAACGAACCCTCAGTGCACCGGTCAAACTCTCTGACTTCCACCCAGGTTAATACCGGACGAACGAGCCCTCAGCGTACCGGCCAAACACTCTGGCTTCCACGCAGGTTAGTAACGGACGAACGAACCCTCAGTGCACCGGTCAAACACTCTGGCTTCCACCCAGGTTAGTACCGGACGAACGAACCCTCAGCGTACCGGCCAAACACTCTGGCCTCCACCCAGGTTAGTACCGGACGAACGAGCCCTCAGTGGTGACATGTACTCAGGTACCGGACGAACGAGCCCTCAGCGTACCGGCCAAACACTCTGGCTTCCACGCAGGTTAGTAACGGACGAACGAACCCTCAGTGCACCGGTCAAACTCTCTGACTTCCACCCAGGTTAATACCGGACGAACGAGCCCTCAGCGTACCGGCCAAACACTCTGGCTTCCACGCAGGTTAGTAACGGACGAACGAACCCTCAGTGCACCGGTCAAACACTCTGGCTTCCACCCAGGTTAGTACCGGACGAACGAACCCTCAGCGTACCGGCCAAACACTCTGGCTTCCACCCAGGTTAGTACCGGACGAACGAACCCTCAGCGTACCGGTCAAACTCTCTGACTTCCACCCAGGTTAATACCGGACGAACGAGCCCTCAGCGTACCGGTCAAACACTCTGGCTTCCACGCAGGTTAGTAACGGACGAACGAGCCCTCAGTGCACCGGCCAAACACTCTGGCTTCCACCCAGGTTAGTACCGGACGAACGAACCCTCAGTGGTGACATGTACTCAGGTACCAGACGAACGAAGCCTCAGTAATGATACTCAGATTAGGCGGCCAGTACACCAGCAGGGTACTGGCCGACAGCTCAAGGCCATGGTAGTTTCCTTGCAATGAGGGGTTCGTTCTATCAGGTTAGTATTGGACGAACGAACCCTTAGTGGGGATACAACACGGTTACCGACCGAAATCCTTATGTACCGAACGAACACTCAGTGTACAGGCCAACCTTTACCAGGCACCGGCCAAATCTTCAGTGGTAGGTTAATCCTGGTTGTGTGAGGATGGTTTTGTTTAATTGTCTGAGTCCTAGCTGAATTTTGATTATGCTATGATTCAGCTAGTCAAAATTTATTATGAATTTTGACTAGCTGAATTTTGATTACTTAACCTGAGTATAATCCCTCTTCTGTTTAACAGGCAACCAATTGCACCGAGTTGTCTTGTCACTGTGACATAGACAAAGCATCAGCTGACGGCTTGTGTCTGTTAATTTGTCCGTGAGGCTCAGCTGACGGTTTGTGCCTGTTAATTTTTCCGTGAGGCTCAGCTGACGGTTTGTGCCTGTTAATTTGTCCGTGAGGCTCAGCTGACGGTTTGTGCCTGTTAATGTGTCCGTGAGGCTCAGCTGACGGTTTGTGTCTGTTAATTTGTCCGTGAGACTCAGCTAACGGTTTGTGCCTGTTAATTTGTCCGTGAGGCTCAGCTGACGGTTTGTGCCTGTTAATTTGTCCGTGAGGCTCAGCTGACGGTTTGTGCCTGTTAATTTGTCCGTGAGGCTCAGCTGACGGTGTGTGCCTGTTAATTTGTCCGTGAGGCTCAGCTGACGGTTTGTGCCTGTTAATTTGTCCGTGAGGCTCAGCTGACGGTTTGTGCCTGTTAATTTGTCCGTGAGGCTCAGCTGACGGTTTGTGCCTGTTAATTTGTCCGTGAGGCTCAGCTGACGGTTTGTGCCTGTTAATTTGTCCGTGAGGCTCAGCTGACGGTGTGTGCCTGTTAATTTGTCCGTGAGGCTCAGCTGACAGTTTGTGTCTGTTAATTTGTCCGTGAGGCTCAGCTGACAGTTTGTGTCTGTTAATTTGTCCGTGAAGCTCAGCTGACGGTTTAGTGACGTTCTAGTGAATATGTTCTATCAGTAATGGCGCATTAGTATCAGCAATGAAGTAGGTATCAGTAATGTCTGGTAACGGTCTCAGTAATGTCTGTCAGCCTGTGAGGTGACAGTCTGTGTGTGTTTGTCAGCCTGTGAGGTGTCAGACTGTGAGGTGACAGTATGTGTGCCTGTCAGACTCAGGTGACAGTATGTGTGTATGTCAGACTGTGAGGTGACATTCTGTGTGTCTGTCAGACTGTGAGGTGACAGGATGTGTGTCTGTCAGACTGTGAGGTGACAGGATGTGTGTCTGTCAGACTGAGGTGACATTCTGTGTGTCTGTCAGACTGTGAGGTGACAGTATGTGTGTCTGCCAGACTGAGGTGACATTCTGTGTCTGTCAGACTGTGAGGTGACAGTATGTGTGTCTGCCAGACTGAGGTGACAGTTTGTATGTGTGTGTCTGACTGTGAGGTGACAGTCTTTGTCAGACTGTGTGTATGTCAGACTGAGGTGACATTCTGTGTGTCTGTCAGACTGAGGTGACATTCTGTGTGTCTGCCAGACTGAGGTGACAGTTTGTATGTGTGTGTCTGACTGTGAGGTGACAGTCTTTGTCAGACTGTGTGTATGTCAGACTGAGGTGACATTCTGTGTGTCTGTCAGACTGAGGTGACATTCTGTGTGTCTTGTCAGACTGAGGTGACAGTCTGTGTGTCTGTCAGACTGTGAGGTGACATTCTGTGTGTCTGTCAGACTGAGGTGACATTCTGTGTGTCTGTCAGACTGTGAGGTGACATTCTGTGTGTCTGTCAGACTGAGGTGACATTCTGTGTGTCTGTCAGACTGTGAGGTGACAGTATGTGAGGTGTCAGACTGTGAGGTGACAGTATGTGTGTCTGTCAGACTGTGAGGTGACAGTATATGTCTGTCAGACTGTGAGGTGACAGTCTGTGTGTCTGTCAGTATGTATGTATGTCAGACTGTGAGATGACAGTATGTGTGTGTATGTCAGACTGTGAGGTGACAGTATGTGTGTCTGTCTTGTCAGACTGTGAAAAGACAGTATGTGTGTGTATGTCAGGCTGTGCGGTGACAGTATGTATGTCTGTCTGTCATACTGTGAGGTGACAGTATGTGTGTCTGTCAGTATGTATGTATGTCAGACTGTGAGGTGACAGTAGGTGTGTCTGTCAGAATGTGAGGTGACAGTCTGTGTGTCTGTCAGTATGTATGTATGTCAGACTGTGAGATGACAGTAGGTGTGTCTGTCAGAATGTGAGGTGACAGTATGTGTGTATGTCAGACTGTGAGGTGACAGTATGTGTGTCTGTCAGACTGTGAGATGACAGTAGGTGTGTCTGTCAGACTGAGGTGACATTCTGTGTGCCTGTCAGAGTGTGAGGTGACAGTCTGTGTGTCTGTCTGTCTCTCCGTCAGCCGGTGATGACTCTGGGTTCCGGCGGCGTGGCCTACCCCACCAGCCGGAACCTGGGACCGCCGGCCGCCGGGGGATACCCCGGGCAACAGCTCCTCCAGGTATGTACACCAGCGGAATGCAGGACATGGGCGCCATGTAACATGTGAGATGCGGCACCCAAAAGCACAAACTTGCATCAACAATTATGTAGAGCTGCCACTTTGTTGGCGTACGGTAATTTAGAGCTGCCATTTTTCTGTTTTGCGACCACGCTTCCCGCACCGCAACCGAACCCGTCTCGCACAACGATCCAACAGACTTTTCACATGCTGATAATTAGGTACCTGTTGAGTTCGCCAATTATTACCCTTGCGATAATTTCAAAGGCATGTGGCCGTCAGCACTAACCGTTTACTTCGCCTTGGGACTTCACCTATTTCATGGCTCTAACCGTAACGAATAGTTGCATGTATTGTAATGGCCACGGAGCTGTGCGCAACCTTGCGGCACTGTTATTTCATGGCTCTAACCCTAACGAATAGTTGCATGTATTGTAATGGCCACGGAGCTGTGCGCAACCTTGCGGCACTGTTATTTCATGGCTCTAACTCGTAACGAATAGTTGCATGTATTGTAATGGCCACGAAGCCGTGCGCAACCTTGCGGCACTGTTATTCCATGGCTCTAACTCTAACGAATAGTTACATGTATTGTAATGGCCACGAAGCTGTGCGCAACCTTGTGACACTGTTATTTCATGGCTCTAACCCTAACGAATAGTTGCATGTATTGTAATGGCCACGGAGCTCTGAGCACTGAAGTGTTCTGCCGCCAATCTGACCGCGTTTTTACGACTGTTGATTGAAATGAAATCTACACTATATTATACACTATTTAACTCTGACTGATGTCTGGTACAATCATTGGAATCTCCGGATCACTGGTCTTTTTGTGATTACCATTTGCAGAACCTCTTGTATATCGTGATTTTGTGTAGCCAAGATTAACCACCACTGGTCTGACGCCTTCCCATGTACCCCTCACCAGCAGCAGCAGCAGCAACAGCAGCAGCAACAGCAACAGCAACAACAACAGCAGCAACAACAGCAGCAACAGCAGCAGCAGCAGCCGAAGCAGCGAGTGTTCACCGGTACCATCACGAAGCTGCACGATAACTTCGGATTCGTCGACGAGGACGTCTTCTTCCAGACTAAGTGGGTGATGTTGAGGACGCCATGGCACTGGGCGTGCTGTATGCTATTTCGGTGAAAGGGCGGACTTTTCAGGTTCTGCGCTGATTCTGGTTTCTATGGGGCTTCAGCAGAAGGTGAGGTTGTGTGCGGATTTAGGTTCCTATGGGGCTTCATGTAACTATTGTCATAACGCCCCTT
>JAXIVJ010008163.1:35000-40000 GCA_036785665.1 Chirona hameri
CATGTGTCCCGGGTTCGAGTCTGGCCACTGGTGAGGTCATTCGGTTCCCCCGCTGGGGTCGGCGTGAGAGACTCCGACTATAAGTTATTGAAGTTGTAAAGCCGCCAGGATAGGGAGAGGGAGAAAGGACGGCATCTTGGCTCACAGGCGGAGGCTTTCGAATCGGGCTAGGATGATTGGTGGTGCGGTGGTAGGTACGCCACGAATTGAGCCTGGTTTGTATGGCCATATTATCAGGGCATCACATAACGAGCAGGCGCGACGCCGCAAAGCCCCCAAATCATCGTATGAATACGTACGTACTGGATATTATGAATACGCACGGATTGAATCCGCATCGTACATCCCATGGGGACATTACTGTCGCGGCTTTGTGCTGTCTCACACACAAGTGACTGGCTGGTGGCTAGTCATCGTCGTTGATGAGTATTGATGCTGCCAGTTGATGGGTATTGATTCTGCCAGTTGATGAGTATTGATGCTGCCAGTTGATGGGTATTGATTCTGCCAGTTGATCAGCTGTGTCTGATCAGGGCCGGTGCAGCTACGTGGCGGGACGCCGGGTATAACGGGCTGCCCGACGCTGGCCGTGACTCTGTCTGTGTTTGTGTTGTGTTGCCAGAGTCGACGCCACAGTCCTGACTGATTATGACTCTGACTCCTGATTATGACTGACCATGATTATGACTGACCATGATTATGACTGACCATGATTATGACTCTGACCATGATTATGACTCTGACTCCTGATTATGACTCTGACTCCTGAGTATGACTCTGACGCCTGATTATGACTGACTCCTGATTATGACGCTGACTCCTGATTATGACTGACTCATGATTATGACTCTGACTCATGATTATGACTCTGACTCCTGAGTATGACTGACCATGATTATGACTGACCATGATTATGACTCTGACCATGATTATGACTCTGACCATGATTATGACTCTGACTCATGATTATGACTCTGACTCCTGATTATGACTGACCCCTGAGTATGACTCTGACTCCTGATTATGACTGACTCATGATTATGACTCTGACTCATGATTATGACTCTGACTCATGATTATGACTCTGACTCATGATTATGACTCTGACTCCTGATTATGACTGACTCCTGATTATGACTGACTCATGATTATGACTGACTCCTGATTATGACTCCTGATTATGACTGACCATGAGTATGACTCTGACTCATGATTATGACTGACTCATGATTATGACTCTGACTCCTGATTATGACTGACTCCTGATTATGACTGACTCCTGATTATGACTGACTCTTGATTATGACTCCTGATTATGACTCTGGCCATGATTATGACTCTGACTCCTGATTATGACTGGCCATGATTATGACTGACTCCTGATTATGACTGACTCCTGATTATGACTCTGACTCCTGATTATGACTCTGACTCCTGATTATGACTGACTCCTGATTATGACTGACTCCTGATTATGACTGACTCCTGATTATGACTCTGACTCCTGATTATGACTCTGACTCCTGATTATGACTGACTCCTGATTATGACTGACTCCTGATTATGACTGACTCCTGATTATGACTGACTCCTGAGTATGACTGACTCCTGATTATGACTGACTCCTGATTATGACTGACTCCTGATTATGACTGACTCCTGATTATGACTGACTCCTGATTATGACTCTGACTCCTGATTATGACTCTGACTCCTGATTATGACTGACTCCTGATTATGACTGACTCCTGATTATGGCTCTGACTCCTGATTATGACTGACTCCTGATTATGACTCTGACTCCTGATTATGACTCTGACTCCTGATTATGACTCTGACTCCTGATTATGACTGACTCCTGATTATGACTCCTGATTATGACTCTGACTCCTGATTATGACTGACTCCTGATTATGACTGACTCCTGATTATGACTCTGACTCCTTATTATGACTCTGACTCCTGATTATGACTGACTCCTGATTATGACTGACTCCTGATCATGACTCTGACTCCTGATTATGACTCTGACTCCTGATTATGACTCTGACTCCTGATTATGACTGACTCCTGATTATGACTCTGACTCCTGATTATGACTCTGACTCCTGATTATGACTCTGACCATGAGTATGACTGACCATGATTATGACTCTGACTCCTGACTCTGACTCTGCGTCGTCGCCAGGTCTGACGCCACGGTGCTGACGCTGAAGAAGCGCTACAACAACCTGTACGTGCCGTCCGACTTCTTCACGTCTCGCTTCCTCTGTGGCAGCACCTTCCCGCGCCACCGGCCCTTCCAGGTAAGATCCCGGAGAAGGGGGGGGGGGGCAGGCCTGGAGGAGAGGGGTGTGGGCAGGCCCGGAACGGGGTAGCTAAAGGGTAAGAGACTAGGGGAATTCCGTCAACTAGGGAACTAGGGACTAGGGAATCCCATCAGCTAGATACTTGAAAACTGGAGGTGATGTTTATCTGTGATGGTGTCGGATAACGGAGCAGTTGCAGCGGTGCGCCCCTGAGCCCAAGTCATCATTGTCGTGATATATGTGGGCGTCATGCAGCTGCTGCGGTACTCGGCGATGTGGTGATAGGCACAGGACAGGTGGTGGCAGAGAGGAAATCGATGAAAGTCTGCTACACGATTAGGAAGCCATGATTATTACGAGCGAGCACGAAGCGCTCGCTCGTCTTTCCGTGGTATATGGGAAAAATCTGAATATGAGCGACCCGACCCGCCCGGCCCGTGGCGACGCTTTTGGCAAGCTCTGCAGCCGCATCTCTCTGCAACCGCACGTCCGATTGACAAGTGGGCTTCTTTGCTGAACAGCCCCATCCAACCTACTCTGTTTGAGACCAGTGCCGACTCATGTGGGTGACTACCACTGCGCGTGGCGCGTGCCGCGTGAGAGGTGTTGAAAAGTGTTCTCTCGCAATAACTCCGCAACGGCTGGGCAGATTATGTGCAAATTTCGTGTGTTGTTAGGGACCCATCAGCCGCGACTTTCACACAACTCAGGGGTGGGGTGACTGCACGTGCGCACGTGCACACTTCTATGATATATCTCAGGAACGGCTGAGCCGATTGTGTTCACATTTGGTGTGTGGTTAGGGACCTCTCATCCGCCACTTTCTCACAAGTCAGGTGTGGGGTGCCTCTGCACGTGCGCACGTGCACACCCCTATTCTGTATCTCAGGAACGGCTGAGGCGATTGTGTTCGAATATGGTGCATGGTTAGGGACCTCTCAGCCGCCGCCTTTCCACCAGTCAGGGGTGGGGTGGCTTTGCACGTGCACACCCCTATTCTATATCTCTGGAACGGCTGAGCCGAATGTGTTCAAATTTGGTGTGTGGTTAGGGAACTCTCAGCCCCCACTTTCCCACGAATGAAAGGTGCGTGCCTCTGCACGTTGGCATGTGCGCACTCTTTTTTGTATCTCAGAAACTACTTGCCCGATCGAGTTGAAATTCCCCATACAGAAACTACTTGCCCGATCGAGTTGAAATTCCCCATACATTTCCTTCGCGCTCGCTCGTTGATCGCCAACTACGGCGCCTTACTGGTATGATTATATGCTATGAAGACCGTTACATGTTGTATTCGGTGTTCGAACAATTAGCTGGTGTGCGGGATGTCACACTGGTTCTCTTCACTTAGATAAAACTAGATATAACTAAGCCTGTCTTTGCGTTTCTCCGACATGACTTGTCTGCTGTTGCTCCTAATCGTCTGTCATTCGTGTCTCGTCTCGTCTCTCGTGTCTCGTCTCGTGTCTCGTCTTGTGTCTCGTCTCGTCTCTCGTGTCTCGTCTCGTGTCTCGTCTCGTGTCTCGTCTCGTGTCTCGTCTCGTGTCTCGTCTCGTGTCTCGTCTCGTGTCTCGTCTCGTGTCTCGTCTCGTGTCTCGTCTCGTGTCTCGTCTCGTGTCTCGTCTCGTGTCTCGTCTCGTGTCTCGTCTCGTGTCTCGTCTCGTGTCTCGTCTCGTGTCTCGTCTCGTGTCTCGTCTCGTGTCTCGTGTCTCGTCTCGTGTCTTGTCTCGTGTCTCGTCTCGTGTCTCGTCTCGTGTCTCGTCTCGTGTCTCGTCTCGTGTCTCGTCTCGTCTCGTGTCTCGTCTCGTGTCTCGTCTCGTGTCTCGTCTCGTGTCTCGTCTCGTGTCTCGTCTCGTGTCTCGTCTCGTGTCTCGTCTCGTGTCTCGTCTCGTGTCTCGTCTCGTGTCTCGTCTCGTGTCTCGTCTCGTGTCTCGTCTCGTGTCTCGTCTCGTGTCTCGTCTCGTGTCTCGTCTCGTGTCTCGTCTTTCTCGTCTCTCTCGTCTCTCTCGTCTCTCGTCTCTCTCGTCTCTCGTCTCTCTCGTCTCTCTCGTCTCTCTCGTCTCTCTCGTCTCTCTCGTCTCTCTCGTCTCTCTCGTCTCTCTCGTCTCTCTCGTCTCTCTCGTCTCTCTCGTCTCTCTCGTCTCTCTCGTCTCTCTCGTCTCTCTCGTCTCTCTCGTCTCTCTCGTCTCTCTCGTCTCTCTCGTCTCTCTCGTCTCTCTCGTCTCTCTCGTCTCTCTCGTCTCTCTCGTCTCTCTCGTCTCTCTCGTCTTTCTCGTCTCTCGTGTCTCGTGTCTTCGTGTCTCTGTATCCGATAGTCATACCACGTGACCCGTGACGTCACCGCTGTGTTTCAGCTGGCCACCCCGGTCCTGTACCACGTGAGCCGTGACGTCACCGCTGTGTTTCAGCTGGCCACCCCGGTCCTGTACCACGTGAGCCGTGACGTCACCGCTGTGTTTCAGCTGGCCAACCCGGTCCTGTACCACGTGACCCGTGACGTCACCGCTGTGTTTCAGCTGGCCACCCTGGTCCTGTACCACGTGACCCGTGACGTCACCGCTGTTTCAGCTGGCCACCCCGGTCCTGTACCACGTGACCAGTGACGTCACCGATGTGTTTCAGCTGGCCACCCCGGTCCTGTACCACGTGATGAGCAAAGACGTAGACCCCGTGATGGAGAACGACGCCGTG
>JAXIVJ010008163.1:45000-56925 GCA_036785665.1 Chirona hameri
AGTCTGTATGTCTGACAGTCGGTCTGTCTGTCTGTCTGTCTGTATGTATGTATGTATGTCTGTATGTCTGTATGTCTGTATGTCCTGTATGTCTGTATGTCTGTATGTCTGTATGTCTGTATGTCTGTATGTATCTCTGAACCTGTCCTGTCTGTCTGTCGGTCTGTATCTATCTCTGAACGAACCTGTCTGTCTGCCTGTCTGTCTGACACCTGTCTGTGTCTGTCTGCCTGTCTGTATGACACCTGTCTGTGTCTGTCTGTCTGTCTCGGCAGGTAAGAACGAGACGATGGCCATCGGTGGGCCGTGGTCGCCCAGTCGGGACGGTGCCGATCCGGGAATCGGACCCCCAGGTGCTGATCCGTACAGCCATCAGGACCTGCCGGCGGCCCTCACGGGGATCGACCTGTCACAGTGCACCAAGTGGTACGTGGCCGGGGAGATGGGACGGTGGGGGGGGGGGGGGCGCACAGATTCAGAGTGGGGAGGAGGGTGCAATGGATTCAAGTTGTATGTGGACTGGGGGAGGTATGTGAGGGGGAGGGGACGGAGGTGGGCGACGGTGGGTCAAGTAGTATGAGCACAGCTGAGGAAGGACGGGAGAGGGCGAGGGACAGGGTGCGGTGAGGTACAGGTTGAGGCGGGATGAGCAAGGGATGGTAGATGGCGGGCGAGGGAGGGGTAAGTGTGGCTTAGGGTTGAAGGGGGCAGGGGAAAATGGACAACAGGACGTGATGCGTTAAGAGACCAATTGGTCGTCACGCCCTAAAATCCCTCCATTGGTGAAATAGATGATAGATGAAAGGGTGAATAAAGGAGACGATAGACGATGATGGGTACTCTGCTAAATGATTGGCATTAGGGTAGAGGATAGTAATTGGAGGAGTGGTCGGATGGACGGGAGGTGTGTTCAGAATTTAAATTACCACATGTGGTTATCGATGAAACAAGGAACGTGGATGTTGGCGGTTGCGCATGGGAGGGATATTAGATATGTGTAGATACATGTATTATATACATGTTTTAGATATGATAACGATGTGAGGTATTCAAGGAGGTGCAGATTCACTAATGTTTAACGTTCGTATCCGTGTAGTGGTCGGAGGTGGTAGAGATAGAGGACAATAAAGTCGAGATAGACAGGCATTTTTTTGCTGCTTCTGCTCGGGGAAAGGGGCATGTGCTGTAGATACAGGTAGGTTACTTTCCGCCACTCGCTGCCCTGAGATCTTGCAATCGAAGGTGCAGCGTCTCTCTTTGTCACGAGAGCTGGCTACATCTGCACAAACCACGCACCATTGCTGATCACACGAGCATCTTCGTCCTGATTGGTCAGACTGCGGCTATGGGGACCTTTGATTGGCTGGGCGGCGGGCGGCGAGGCTCCTGATTGGCCGGGCTGCGGTCGCCGGGAGCGCTGATTGGTCGGGCCCGCACGGCGGGGCCTCTGGTGGCTCTTCTCTGATTGGCGGTGGTTTCTGGCTGGTGTGGCGGTGCCGGAGCTGCTCTGCACCTCTTGTGCGTATGTCTGTCGTGTGCTGTGTGGCCCCCTCGTGTAGAAAGTGTGCAGGAAGCGACCTCCCTTCTTTGAGACGCGTCTCTATGTCTCCCTGATGTCTTTCCCCTCGCTGTTGGAGACCATGAGCACCGATGTGTGGTGGATGTCGACTCCTCGGACTGTTCTACGTGTGACCTTGACGTCGAGCTGCCCGAACCCCAAATCACTACTGCTACTCCGACTCTTCCGCGGCGGACCCCCCGAAAGGCCAAATTACGACTACTGCGACCCGCTCCACGGCTTTTCTGACTGTTCCACGGCGGTGTCCACACGCCGTCCAACCCTCTACGCCCGCTTGTCCACACGTGTTTTGGCGGACCGCTTGTCCACACGTGTTTGGCGGCCCGCTTGTCCACACGTGTTTGGCGGCCCGCTTGTCCACACGTGTTCGGTGGCCCGCTTGTCCACAGTCGGTTCGCGGTGTTCACAGGTACCGAGTGACGGAGATTTTCTACCGGCGGGGTGACAAGTCCACAGAAACGGTGGGTGCTGTTGCTGCCTGACCACCGCGTCGCTGCTGCCATCTCGCGTCGACTGGGAGAAGCAGCAGGCCACCTATCGGCAGGCACTGCAAGCCAAACTTAACCCGTCGGCCGCCGCACAGGATGAGAAGGCACGCAGAGGGGCGGCGCTGGCGGCGCTGGCGTCGGCCGGAGGAGTGTGTTGTGTGGTGCTGTGCGCTGTCTTATGTTGCAGGGAGACGCGGGCGACCCGGCAGCAGCGGCGCCGCCGCCAGCACCGGAACCGGCGCTCTTCCGGCTGCCGACGGGTGGTGTTTGTTCATAACGGTCAAATGTCGGGCGTTCACGACGTCCCACGGTGTTCATTACATCCAACTTGTGTTCATGGCGTCCAAATTGTGATCAGAGCATCCACCACCGTCAGCGCAGCTGTCGTTCACAGCCTACTCGGTCGACCGGAGCCTTGCCGGCGGGAAATATGTATACCGGAAGTATTCCCACGGTGTATTCCCACGGTGGCAAGCCGGAAGCGACCGGTTCCGGTGCGGCGGCTGGCCCGCTGCCGGAGAGCGTGGGAAACGCGGCCGACGCGGCTTGAATGGCCCGCCGACGCCGCTGCCGGACAAGGACCGTGGGCTATGTGTGTCTACTGCGTAACTGGAAAAGCGTGATGTCCGAGCGTGCGTGAGTGCGTGCCTGAGGGGCGTGAGAGGCGTGAGTCCTTGCATGCGAGGCTCGGATGGGGTCTGTCGTGGGCGTCGCCCGGCTTGGCAGATCGTCTATCGGCTAGACAAGCTTCCCCCCCGCAATTCCCCTGCATCGGCCTACTTTCCCCTTTAAGCGCTTTTTGTATACCCCGTGTAAAGCCCCAATACCACCAAATGCCCCCCTCCCCAATGTCCACAAATATGACGCCTGACGTAAAACGCCCCCATTGCGTGCTTCCGTTTGCCAGAATGTCTCCGTCACCTCCTATTCCCCCCTTGTTGTGCGCTCCCCTTGCCTTTACTTCCCCAAAACTGCGTGTTTCATCCCAACCTGCTGGCGAACCTTACCCCGACGCTCCCGGCTGGGGACCGGGATGGCGGGTACCGGGAGGGATAAGGGTATATTGGGGGACACATGGGTATGCGCTGTGTCCCTCCAATACTCCGGCGGACGGCTCCGTCGGAGGGGCACAGGTTAGTCGGTGATCCAGAGCTGGTCAGGGCAGGGCTGGGTCGGCAGGTGAACAGCGGGGCGTTGGGGAGCGGGAGGCGGGTGTCCGGACCCCTGTAAGACCCCGTTACCCCTATAAGATCCGTTACCCTATAAGATCCGTTACACCTAATAATATCATGTTACCCCTATAGGATCACGTTATCCCTATAAGATCCCGTTACCCCCTATAAGATCATTTTACCCCTATAATATCTCCGTTTCCCCCTAAAGATACCGTTACCCATATCAGATCCGTTACTCCTATAAGATCATGTTACCCATATTAGATCCCGTTACCCCTATAAGATCCCGTTACACCTAAAAGATCCTGTTACCCATATCAGATCCTGTTACCCAATATCAGATCACGTTACCCATATAAGATCCCGTTACCCTATAAGATCCCGTTACCCATATAAGATCCGTTACCCTATAAGATCCCGTTACACTTATAAGATCCCGTTACCCATAAAGATCCCGTTACCCCTATAAGATCCCGTTACCCTTATAAGAACCCGTTACCCTATAGGATCCCGTTACCCCCTATATGATCCCGTCTGACCGTCCACCGCCCGGCACCAAGACCCTGTTCCGGAGGAGGGGAAGAGGAAGGCGAGGTGGGCCGTCAAACAGGAGCCCACCCACTGGCGGAGCTTGACCGAAGAGGTATGAAGGTGGCGGAGCTGAAGCAGGAGCTGAACTGCGCACGCTCAGTGCCAAGGGTAGTAGAGGCTAGAGACGCTCAGTGTCAAGGGTAAGTAGAGACTAGAGATGCTCAGTGCCAAGGGTAAGTAGAGACAGAGACGCTCAGTGCCAAGGGTAAGTAGAGACTAGAGACGCTCAGTGCCAAGGGTAAGTAGAGACTAGAGACGCTCAGTGCCAAGGGTAAGTAGAGACTAGAGACGCTCAGTGCCAAGGGTAAGTAGACTAGAGACGCTCAGTGCCAAGGGTAAGTAGAGGACTAGAGACGCTCAGTGCCAAGGGTAAAGTAAGAGAATAGGACGACTCCAGTGCAAGGGTAAGTAGAGACTAGAGACGCTCAGTGCCAAGGGTAAGTAGAGACTAGAGACCGCTCAGTGCCAAGGGTAAGTAGAGACTAGAGACGCTCAGTGCCAAGGGTAAGTAGAGACTAGAGACGCTCGTGCCAAGGGTAAGTAGAGACGCCTCAGTGTCAAAGGTAAGGAAGGTCGTTGGGAACAATAGTGAATAACAGGGGACCTGATCAGTGTTCATCGTGGTATCACCCGCCACTCCTCCCGTCTGGTATCATCCGATATTGTCGAGTTATCACAATTTGACCCCGTTTAACCACATCTTACTCCATGTGTACCTCTTCACAGCAAATGTGTCAGTATTTCCCCCCTCTTGTTATATCACGGCGGCAGAAACATGGCAAAACATCGGACAATACAAAGCACTAGACATTACTCTTGCGTGTTTAACCCCAGTTGCGACGCTCCTAGGCCTATCACCACCTCGTTTACACCGCGTCTGACCCTGTGACCCCATGACATGACTTTCCTCACCTAACCTAACCCTAACCCTAACCCTAACCCGACTGCCGGCAGGTCTCAAATCGCAGTTGATCGCTCAGCATGTACCAAGGTGCTGAAGACGGAGGAGGAGAAGGAAGCGGAGGAGAAGTCCTCGGGCGCCGCCGCCGCCGCCAAGGGCGACCCCTCCGCCGCCTCGGTCCCGGCCCCCGACCCCGGCGGCTGAGAAGCCGGAGACGGCAGAAGACGAGGAGACGCGCAGGAAGGAGGAGGCCGAGCGCAGATCGCTCGAGAAAAGTCAGTTGTGCGGACGGGGCACGTGCGAAGATGTTTTGTTGGGACCCTGTCGTGGTGTTTTCGATTTGTATTCATTTCATCCGTTCATTCGGCCATTTTCGATCGAACGTGCTGGGTGCCCGCGGTGAAATGTTTTGTTTGTCGGTTGCATTTACCATCGCTATCATTTCACGAGTATTGCTATTTGACCAATATTCTATTCGCGCTTCCATCTCGTGGCATTTACTCGATATGGCACCGCGTGACTTGTATCGCTGTTCCTAATGTCCGATTTGTGTTCACAGCGCCCCAAATTGTGACAGATGATCTATACGGGTAGTTCAACTATCTTTCTCAGTCGAGCTTGTATCTTCCGCCATTAACCCAAAAGTTGACAACAGTGTCTTCGTCTATCTGCCCGTCTCATCCAGTGATCCCTGCGCCTTAGTGGCTCCCCATCTGGACACTGTCCCACGATTCTGACCACTGTCCCACGATTCTGGACACTGTCCCACGATTCTGACACTGTCCCACGATTCTGACACTGTTCCACGATTCTGACACTGTCCCACGATTCTGGACACTGTCCCACGATTCTGACACTGTCCATGATTCTGACACTGTCCCATGATTCTGACACTGTCCCGCAGATTCTGACACTGTCCCACGATTCTGACACTGTCCATGATTTTGACACTGTCCCACGATTCTGACACTGTCCCACCGATTCTGACACTGTCCCACGATTCTGACATGTCCCACGATTCTGACACTGTCCCACGATTCTGACACTGTCCCATGATTCTGACACTGTCCCCACGATTCTGACACTGTCCCACGATTCTGACACTGTCCCACGATTCTGACACTGTCCCACGATATGACACTGCTCCCACGATGCTGACACTGTCCCACGATTCTGACACTGTCCCACGATTCTGACACTGTCCCACGATTCTGACACTGTCCCACGATTCTGACACTGTCCCACGATTCTGACACTGTGCCCACGATTCTGACACTGTCCCACGATTCTGACACTGTCCCACGATTCTGACACTGTCCCACGATTCTGACACTGTCCCACGATTCTGACACTGTCCCACGTTTCTGACACTGTCCCACGATTCTGACACTGTCCCACGATTCTGACACTGTCCCACGATTCTGACACTGTCCCACGATTCTGACAACGTCCCACGATTCTGACACTGTCCCACGATTCTGACACTGTCCCACGATTCGGAACACTGTCCCACGATTTCAGACACTGTCCCACGATTCTGACACTGTCCACGATCTGACACTGTCCCACGATTCTGACACTGTCCCACGATTCTGACACTGACCAACGATTCTGACACTTTGTCCCACGATTCTGACACTGTCCCACGATTCTGACACTGTCCACGATTCTGACACTGCCCCACGATTCTGACACTGTCCCATGATTTTGACACTGTCCCACGATTCTGACACTGTCCCACGATTCTTGAACACTGTCCCACGATTCTGACACTGTCCCACGATTCCCCTGGACACTGTCCCACGATTATGGACACTGTCCCATGATTATGACACTGTCCCACGATTCTGACACTGTCCCATGATTCTGACACTGTCCCACGATTCTGACACTGCCCCACGATTCTGACCCTGACACGATTCTGACACCCTGGTCCCACGATTCTGGAAACTGTCCAATGATCTGGACACTGTCCCACGATTCTGACACTGCCCCACGATCTGACACTGTCCCCGATTTCTGACATGTCCCACGATTCTGACACTGCCCAAGAATTCTGACACTGTCCCATGATTTTGGACACTGTCCCCACGATTCTGACACTGTCCCCACGATTCTGACACTGTCCCTATGATCTGACACTGTCCCATGATTCTGACACTTGTCCCATGATTCTGACACTGTCCCATGATTCTGACACTGGCCCACGATTCTGACATTGGCCCACGATTCTGACACTGTTGCTGGCCTTTCAAGTAATATTCTTTCCCATGGACATAGTGTTACATGTCGCATGCTTAGTGTTTGCATTTCTTACTTTTCCGTGTAGCGGTTGCTAGCGCGTGCAGCTACGTTTCGTTCTCTCGACAAGGCTCCATAATGCATCCCTATTCTGAAACAGTGACAGCAGAGCCCAGGGCATGCAATGACTACACAGTCGAAACGCCCTTTAAACCTCCCATCATCATCCAGTCATCTGACCCCCCCCCCCCGCCAGGTACAGCTGGCCGGACACGCCCCAGGTGATCGTCCACCCGCACCGGTCGGCCAAGTCCGGCAAGTTCGACGCACCGTGATGTCGCTGTCCGTCCTGCTCGACTACAGGCCTGAGGATAACAAGGGTACGTGTAGCAGGGTCACAGCGGGACCAGGGCGGGGGGTGGTAAGGTGCCACACTCGTTGATACTCGAGCTACAGGCCTGAGGACAACAAGGTACGGTGTATCAGGGGTCACACGGGGACCAGGGGGGTGGTAAGTGCCACACTCGAGATACTCCGACTACAGGCTCTGAGGACAACAAGGTACGGTTGTAGCAGGGTCACACGGGGACCAGGGGGACAGGGGGGGTGGGGGTGGGTATGTGCACACTCGTGATACTCGACTACAGGCCCTGGAGGACAACAAGGCGGAGTAGCAGGGTCACGGGGACCAGGGGGGGGGTGGGTAAGGTGCCTACACTCGTGATACCGACTACTGGCCTGAGGAAACTAGGTACGGTGTATCAGGGTCCCACGGGACCAGGGGTGGTAGGTGCCACACTCGTGATACTCGACTACAGGCCTGAGGTCCTAACAAGGTACGGTGTATCAGGGTCACACGGGGACCAGGGCGGGGGGGGGTGGTAGGTGCCCCACGTCGTGATACTCGACTACATGCCCTGAGGACAACAAAGGTACGGTTGATCAGGGGAACAGGGGGACCCAGGGGGGTAAGGTGCACACATCCGAGATACTCGACTAAAGGGCCTGAAGGACAACATGGTACGGTGTATCAGGGTCACACGGGGACCAGGGGGGGGGGGGGGGGGGGTAGGTAAGGTGCCACACTCGTGATACTCGACTACAGAGCCTGAGGGACAACATGGTACGTGTTATCAGGGTCACACGGGGGCCAGGGTGGTAAGGTGCCACACTCGTGATACTCGTACTACAGGCCAGAGGGGACAACAAGGTCGGTGTATCAGGGTCACACGGGGACCAGGGGGGGGGTGGTAATGGTCCGACACACTCGAGATACTCGACTACAGGCCTGAGGACAACAAGGTACGGTGTATCAGAGTCACACGGGGACCAGGGGTTGTAAGTGCCACACTCGTGATACTCGACTACAGGCCTGAGGACAACAATAGGTGCGGTGTATCAGGGTCACACGGGGACCAGGGGTTTGTAAGTAGCCACACTCGTGATACTCGACTACAGGCCTGATGACAACAAGGTACGGTGTAGCAGGGTCACACGGGGACAGGGGTGTAAGGTGCCACACTCGAGGATGCTCGACTACAGGCCTGAGGACAACAAGGTACGGTTGTAATCAGGGTCTACACGGGGACCAGGGGTTGTAAGGTGCCACACTCGTGATTACTCGACTACAGCCTGAGGACAACAAGGTACGGTGTATCAGGGTCACACGGGGACCAGGGGGGGGGGGCCAGGGGTTGGTAAGGTGCCACACTCGAGATTACTCGACTACAGGCCTGAGGACAACAAGGTACGGTGTATCAGGGTCACACGGGGACCAGGGGGGAGTGGTAAGGTGCCACACTCGGATACTCGACTACAGGCCTGAGGACAACAAGGTACGGTGTAGCAGGGTCACACGGGACCAGGGGTGGTAAGGTGCCACACTCGTGATACATCGACTACAGGCCTGAGGACAACGAAGGTACGGTGTATCAGGGTCACACGGGGACAGGGGTTGTAGGTGCACCACTCGTGATACTCGACTAAGGCCTGAGGACAACAAGGTATAGTGTATCAGGGTCACACGGGGACCAGGGGGGGGGGGGGGGGTGGTATAGTGCCATCACTCGAGATACACCGGACTACAGGCGTGAGGACAACAAGGTACGGTGTAGCAGGGTCACTCGGGGACCAGGGGTTTGTAAGGTGCCACACTCGTGATACTCGACTACAGGCCTGAGGACAACAAGGTACGGTGTATCAGGGGGTCACACGGGACCAGGGGGGGGGGGGTGGTAAGGTGGGGATGCACACTCGAGATACTCGACTACAGCCTGAGGACAACAAGGTACGTGTATCAGGGTCACACGGGGACCAGGGGGGGGGGGTGGTAAGGTGCCACACTCGAGATACTTCGACTACAGGCCTTGAGGACAACAAGGACGGTGTATCAGGGTCACACGGGGACCAGGGGTTGTAAGGTTGCCACACTCGTGATACTCGACTACAGGCCTGGAGGACAACAAGGGTACGGTGTATCAGGGTCACACGGGGACCAGGGGTTTGTAAGGTGCCACACTCGTGAATGGCTCGACTACAGGCCCTGAGGGACAACAAAGGTATAGTGTATCAGGGTCACACGGGGACAGGGGGGGGGTGTAAGGTGCCCACTCGAGATACCGACTACAGGCCTGAGAGACAACAAGGTACGGTGTAGCAGGGTCACACGGGGACAGGGGTTGGCTAAGGTGCCACACTCGTGATACTCGGACTACAGGCCTGAGGACAACAAGGTACGGTGTATCAGGGTCACACGGGGACCAGGGGTTGTAAGGTGCCATCACTCGTGATACTCGACTACAGGGCCTGAGGGACAACAGGTATAGTGTATCAGGGTCACACTGGGGGACCAGGGGGGGGGGGTGGTAAGGTGCCACACCTCGTGATACTCGACTACAGGCCTGAGGACAACAAGGTACGGTGTATCAGGGTCACACAGGGGACCAGGGCGGGGTGGTGGTGGTGGTATGGTGCCACACTCGTGATACTCGACTACAGGCCTTTGAGGACAACAAGTACGGTTGTAGCAGGGTCACACGGGGACAGGGGACCCAGGGGGGGGGGGGGTGGTAGTGCCACACTCGAGAGATACTCGCTAGGCATGACGGACAACAAGGTACGGTTGTATCAGGGTCACACGGTGACCAGGGCGGGGGGGTGGTAAGGTGGCCACACTCGTGATACTCGACTACATGCCTGAGGACAACAAGGGTACGGTGTATCAGGGTCACACGGGGACTAGGGGTTGTAAGGTGCCACACTCGGTTGATACTCGACTACAGGCCTGAGGACAACAAGGTATAGTGTATCAGGGTCACACGGGGACCAGGGGGGGGGGGGGGGTGGTAAGGTGCCACACTCGAGATACACGACTACAGGCCTGAGGACAACAAGGTAGGTGTATCAGGGTCACACGGGGACCAGGGGGGGGGGGTGTAAGGTGCCACACTCTAGATCCGATACACCAGGGGACACACGGGGACAGGGGGGGGGGGGGGGTGGTAAGGTGCCACATTCGTGATACTCGACTACAGGCCTGAGGACAACAAGTGCGGATGTATCAGGGTCACACGGGGACAGGGGGGGGGGGGGTGGTAAGGTGCCACACTCGAGATACTCGACTACAGCCTGATGGACAACAATGGTACGGTGTATCAGGGTCACACGGGACCAGGGGTTGTAAGGTGCCACACTCGTGATACTCGACTACAGGGCCTGAGGACATCAAGGTACGGGTGTATCAGGGTCACACGGGGACCAGGGGGGTTGTAGGTGCCACACTCGTGATACTCGACTACAGGCCTGAGGACACAAGGTACGGTGTATCAGGGTCACACGGGGGGGGACCAGGGGTTGTAAGGTGCCCTCACTCGTGATACTCGACTACAGGCCTGAGGACAACAAGGTACGGTGTATCAGGGTCACACGGGGACCAAGTGGGGGGGGGGGGTGGTAAGGTTGCACACTCGAGATACTCCGACTACAGGCTGAGGACAACAAGGTACAGGTGTATCACGGTCACACGGGGACCTGGGGTGGTAGTATGTGCCACACTCGATATACGATACTACACGGGGAACCAGGGGTGGGTGAGGTGGTAGGTGCCAATCCGTGATACTCGACTACAGGGCCTGAGGACAACAAGGTACGGTGTATCAGGTCACACCGGGGACCAAGGGGGGGGGGTGGTTAATGTGCCACACTCGAGATACTCGACTACAGGGCCTGAGGACAACAAGGTACGGTGTATCAGGGTCACACGGGGTACCAGGGGGTGGGGGGGGTGGTAAAGGTGCCACACTCGAGAGATACTCAGACTACGAGCCTGAAAGGACAACAAGGTATACGGTGTATCAGGGTCACACGGGGACCAGGGGGTGGTAGGTGCACACTCGTGATACTCGACTAAGGCCCTGAGGACAACAAGGACTCATGACTCAACCTGACTCCCCTGACTCACCTGACTCCACCTACTCCACCTGACTCCCCTGACTCCCCTGACTCCCCTGATCCCCCTGACTCCCCTGATCCCCTGACTTCCCCTGACTCCCCTGACTCCACCTGACTACCCCTGACCTACTTGTGTCCCTTGACTCCACCTGACTCCCCTAACTCCCCTGACTCCACCTGACTCCACCGACTCCACTGCCTCAACCTGACTCCACTGACTCCACCTGACTCCACCTGACTCCACCTGACTCCACCTGACTCCACCTGGACTCCACCTGACTCCACGACTCCACCTGACTCCACTGACACCACCTGACCTCACCTGACTCCACATGGACTCCACCTGACTCCACCTGACTCCACTGACTCCACCTGACTCCCCTGACTCCCACTGACTCCCCTGACTCCCTGACCCCCCTGATCCCCTGACTCCCCTGACTCCCCTGACTCCCCTGACTAACCCTGACTACCTTGTGTCCCCTTGACTCCACCTGACTCCCC